>SNQJ01S0099840.1:9134-30977 GCA_010110895.2 Picea sitchensis
CCTCCTACACTCCCCTGCATGGAGGAGTGTACATTCTTCTGGGGATTAAAGTCTTCATGGGGTATAAACACGGCTGAAAATAAAGACCTCTGAATTAGGAAGATAACCAGGTTCCACAACCAATACAATTTCCATTGAGTAAAAATAAAGCTCAAGAGATGCTTGATTCAATGTGAGTTAGTGTATTACGATATTTCTAGACCCATGGATGAGGTCTCCATTGGAGGATATCAGTATTTTATCACTTACATTGATGACTTCTCACAAAATTCATGGGTTTACTTGATGGGTTCCCTACATGAAACCTCATTTGGCATACCAACTCCGTTGCAAGTTGATCCCATGTTCAATCACACATCTTGAATACATATGATGAGGTTCTTTGAAAAACTCAATATAACATTATAATAAATCTTCCAACTGCATCTGTTAATTTGACTTCTGCTATCACACTAAAACTGTGTCTCATGAGTTCTCATTTTCTTGGTAGTAATTAGAGGGTGCCAATTTCTCTTCTTTTTGGGGTCACAAAAGAGTAAGGAAAATTGTTACGAGGATTTAATCAGTCTCTAAGCTTCAATGCCAAAAAATAGCTTTAAGGTGTTAGGTTCTTTTACATCATCAACACACATGCTTCTCCATTTTTTATTAGTCATTATTGGTTCTTTTATAGTTCAAGATAGAGTGCAGCTCGATACATTTTTTTGCATGGAAAAATTCCTTAGGGAAGCCCTTCAAGTGTCGCCTAACATTTCATGAATGGTGCCTAGGGTAAATGTTGTCGATGTACAACATTTATGCCTAACCCCAAGGGAACCAAGTGGATTTTACCTCATGACCTACTTGGCCAATATGACTTTGGTATGGCAAGTCAAATCACTTGAGCTAACCCTTGAGGCATTTTGCATTTCGATCCGCATGTATGGATAAATAAAATTACTCCACACACATTTAATGGAACTATGTCGATCTCTACTTTGTCGATGTAATCGACTAAGATGGAAAAATCCACCTTGCATTTGCATTAGACACGCAAATCTTTGATCTTATTGAGCTAACAAATGGGTAGGGTTCATGATGCACGTCCATAGATGAATCATGCTTCTTCACTAGCTTGTATGAATTAATCAATGAACTTGGGAAAAAATTAAGATATTCATTCACATAGACATTGGTGCATCTATATTGAGCTACAAATGAACTCCAAATTCCCATTAAGTTATTAGAATGTACAACAACGTGGACAACATGAATTTGCACCAAACATCTAAGTAACCAAACATTCACAATTTTCTCACATGGTAAGTATAATATAGTTACGAGAACACAAAATGTTTTGTCTTGGAGTCTATTCATATTATCTATACTGCATATATTACAAAAAATCCAAAGGAGTAAGAGATAAAGAAGGAAGATGATTTGTCCTCATTATTGGTCTTCCACACACAAAATGTTGAGTTATCCAACTACATTAACATGCCACGTTGTTTGGTTTTATGTTTTTAAAGAGAATTAGCACAACAAGTTGTGCAACACATATCGATGTGATTGAACTTTATCCCTATATAATCAGGTTATGACACAACACATTTTTGATAAAAAAAATATTAACATGTCTACGACAAGATGTTGCTTCCTAGTTTGATTTGTGCTAATTGTAAATAATTACAATGTGCATCTAGTCTTGATGCCTATGCCTCCATATTAATGTGCATATTGAAACATTGATCAAATCTACACATGTATACTTAGACAAATTCTTAATAAACCTTTTGAACTCTAGCTATAGGAGAAGGAAAGGTTTCTCTTTTCGATCCCATATCTGTATCAATGTCACGCCAATGCCCTGGTGAGGTGTTTTCTTAACCATTTCACTTGAGTGAGATAGGGGAGAGGGTTCATATACCCTACCCATGGATCATTTGTTTGCTCACTAGCATGATCCAAGAAACACTAGGAAAGAGTATTTTCAAATACTCCTACCCGCTGATATAAGAGATGGATGTAATGAAATTGAATCAATTTATCTTGATTACATCAATGAACTTAATTGATTTTCAACCTTCCATGATCATTGCTAAATCAAATAGCAATTTTTAAGACCACACATTAAAAGGGGTTGACCAACCACGGTTCCTCGGTACTCTCTTGGTTGTCAATGTATCCATTGTAAGAGAGGCCGCGAGTTCGATTAGCAGCAAGAGGAAATGGAAATGGGCAGAAGAGGGCGGTACTATACAGTACCCCAACCACAACACTTTCTAGGTTGAGGCACAATGTGTGCAGAGGACTGAATAGTAGTGGGAAGCTATTTTTAGTAGTAATTTGAACTTGGTGTGTAGTTTCTATGGCTGAATGCCACATTTAGCAACTGGTTCTTTAGTTTTTTGGCTACACTTGACTATACTTCCTTGGGGTTCTCAGGATGGAGGCACGAATTTTGGCGGTTTTCTCTTTATAACTGCTATGTTTTAGACTGATGGAGTTTTTCTTGGACAATCTACTTGTGGGGTCCACGATTTTCGGTAACTAGCATCATCTCCAGGTTTATCTGAGTGGTATGATGAGTTCCTTTACTTTAGCTTTAATAACTATTGATTTGGTTGAGATCTAGAGGCAGGGACCCACAGTAAGTGAAATGACAGTCAATCCATAGCTGACGGTCTTTTAGATAAGGTGGCATTCTTCTAGGTATGACACATGAGATCAACACTTTGATGGGCACTTTAAATGAGGAAGATTGGGACCGAGAGGGTCTCTTCAACACCGTGGACGAACTATGTAAAGTGAATACTAGCGAGAGGCAGTTATTAGACTCTTTATTAACCTCAGTAAAATCTCTCCCTAGTTAACTCCACAGGGCTGCCCAAAGGATACACATTCTGAGATAGTTGGTTACAGACATGAGGTGTTTTTGAAATAGGTCGATGTTGGCACAAATGTGAAGCTTCACCAATTGCTAGATGCTGTGAGCTTTGATACTGGTCTTTCGAAGCCAATTACTTGTAACACAAGGTTGAATAGTAGGTCTTTGACTGAACCTTTACCGGAGAACTTTTTGCGAGGGTCTAGGAATCTTAAGGCCTCTCCTCGTAGGAACACAACTAGAGCTTGGAAGCCCAAGAAAGCACATCGTCGCCTTGTCATAAGTATGGATGTGGGTCTAGAAGAGACCTACCATCTCTCACTCTATGCTTTAGTGGGTAGATTTGCTTATAAATCTAAGTGTAGCCTTCCCTTTACAGAATGGATGAAGGAGGTATGGTATCATCTCATAGGATATGTGTCAACTTACCTAACTCTTCCTTGCGATTGGTTCGGTCTGTTATTCAAGATTCCAGAGGATGCAGAGATTATCCTGTCTAGTTTTTGGGATTACAAAGGGGGTAGTCTAATGCTGAAAAGGTGGTGAAATAGGTTCGACCCATCAATTGAATATTTCAGCCATAGGCATGTTTGGGTTCTTTTACCGGGTTTTCCATTAAACCTTTGGAACAGAGCAACTCTGATGGCTATAGGCAACCTTCTAGGATGCTTCCTGAAGATTGACGAGGTTTGTCTCCTCTCGTCAGATAAGCGTTTGGCTCGGGTTTTAGTTGAAGTGGACCTTCATGCAGGCTTGATGGACATTATCGAGCTAGAATAGCGAGGACTTGTTATGGTTCAACTACTAGATTATCTTGGCCTACCCTTTCGATGCACTTCTTGTAGACGGACGAGTCACCTAAGAAAAGATTTCCAAGTTGGGAGTGGGATTTCTGATGTGGAGGAAAATCTGGATCTTGGTTCAAAGGATTTTCCTTACATTGAGGAAGAGCAGGTGGAGTCGGGAGCGATGGGCGGATTTGAGGACTTGTGCTCAGAAGACATTCATGAAGGTGACTTGGACTCACTGTTAGGTAAGTTTAAATACTACTATCCAAACTTATTTTCTAACCTTTCATTGTGGGAACGAGAATTTTTGGTGAATTATGTTAAGTTACACAATGATTCGCTGGTTTTTACGGAGAATATGGGGATTGTAGTGGATAAAGTGCCTCACATTTCTGTTGAAGTCAGGACCCCCATACCCCAAATGTCCACCGCCTATGAATTCTCTGTTCCACTTACATCTTTGTACCCTCCCATTACGGATAACATTACATAGTCCTTTACGTCTTCTCCTCTTCCTGTTTTGGAGACATCTTTGGTTTCGGTACCTCATGTTACTATCCCCATTACGGAACCGACTTTAGATTTGGTGGTAGACACCCTCATTCCGTCTCTGAGGGAGATGACTAGCCCCATATATTTACAGACCTTTTGGGGATCATAACTTTATGTAAATCCATCTTGTGACATAAGGGGTGAACATAACTCTGGGAGGGAGGCCCAGGGAAAGAAACCAGCTTGGTTGAGGGGTCTGGGATCATAATTATTTCCTATCAAAACTAGGAGTGCTCGTAAGAAACAAGAGAAAATCCTTTCGACTATTGAACAACCTTCCACTTCATCTCGGGATTCAGGGGCGCCTAGAGGCATGAAATCCCTGGCCATGGATAAATCATGATCCTCCTCACTCTGAATATCAGAGGGGTGGGAGGCCCCCTAAAGCTTCCCTCCATGCGCATATTTTTTTCCACTATTAAACCAGATGTAATTTTTCTACAGGAGACCCTTGTTGATGAATAAAAGGCCAAGAATATTATGTCAACTTTATGTCCTTCCTGGATGTTTAGTGCAGTGAGATCGGTGGGGAAGTCGGGAGGACTTCTGGTGGCGTGGAATCCGAACACTCTTGATCTCTTACCGTTTATGTGTGCAGGTGGAATTTTATTAACAGGTGTTCATTTATCGGATAAAAGAAAGATAAGTTTGATTAATGTGTATGGACCATGCTCTGGTCGCAGACAATTTTGGGAGCTTCTGGAAGCAAAGGGATTTTTGGACCAGAATAACCTCATACTTGCGGGTGATTTAAACTTCTCCACGGGTGTTGATGAAATTTGGGGGGAGAAGACCTTAACTGACCCACGAACAACATTTTTCAGAGATCTTTTTACTAATCATCACTTAGTGGATGTTAAGCCTTCCGAGGTTGTGCCAACTTGGCGCAATGGTAGACTTGGGGCGAAGGGTATTCAAAAAATATTGGACCAAGTTTATGCTTCAACAACTTTGCTAAATTAATCTTCCTTTTTTAGATCTTGGGTGGAGCTCACATTTATTTCGAATCATGTCCCGATGATTTTTCAGTTGGACTATGGCATCAAGTCTGTTTCTTTTCCTTTTAAATTTAACTCGGTGTTGTTGAAGGATGAAAACTTTGATAAACTTGTTAGAGAAGAGTAGAGCTCTTGACATAATACATTGGGAGAAGGGGCGCAGTTAATATTCGCTGGGAAACTCTGTAGATTAAAAGTCACAGTTAAGAAGTGGATTGCAGTTAAAAAAAAAATGATCTTCAGTCACTAGAAAAGATTGAGGAAGAGATTGTCTTACTCACAAAATCGAGTCTAGAAAATCACTCTCTTACATAAATTAATCCTCGATTGTTAGCACTTGAGACAGAAAGGAAAATAATGTTATAGGCCAAGGATGAACTATGGCGTCAAAAGAGTAGGGCAACTTGGATTCTTTTGGGGGACAAAAACACCAAATACTTCCATTGGTTTGCAAGTTTCAGGAGGAAAAAAAAACATCTTTGGGAAGTTATGGACGAGTCTGCATAATTTCATACAAGGTAGGAGGCTATAAAGACAAAAGCCTTGAGACACTTCAACACCTTCTACAAAGAACCAAATAATTCGATTGTGGATCAGATAGCTTCGGTTCGCCTTTATCCTAGATTGACCACAGAGGAGGAGGTTTAATTGCTGGAAAACCCATGCACGAAGGAATAAGTCTTGGAGGTTCTGAGGGGTTTCACCAAGGACAAGATTACTGGTCCAGATGGATGGACAATGAATTTCTTCCTGCACTTTTTTTATTTTCTTGTTGGGGACTTAGTGGAGGCTGTCGAAGAATCTTGTTTATCTGGCATGGTGAATAGATCTATAAATTCGAATTTTATAGCACTTATTCCCAAGGTTAATGGGCCAACCTCCTTTGGTGAATTTCGACCGATTTCTCTTTGCAATCTTTGTTATAAGATTATTACTAAGATTATTTCTAATCGCATCAGGCCTATCTTGTCGCACACTATCTCTAAGGAAAAAATTGGTTTTTTAAAAGGTAGGCAAATCATTGATGCTATAGAAATGACGCAGGAGTGTATTCATAGCATCAGGGAGAAAAATTTACAAGCTTTGATCCTCAAGATTGATCTAAAGAAAGATTATGATTGCATAAGTTGGGATTACCTTAGATTAGTACTTCTTCAAAGTGGTTTCAGACTGCAAATGACCAAGTGGATTATGGGTTGTATTACTACAACTACCTATGCAATCCTTATAAATGGCGAACCAACTAAATTCTTTAATAGTGACAGGGGTCTCAGACAAGGATGTCCTTTATAACCCTTGCTTTTTACAATAGTTATGGAAGGCATGAGCTTAGCTATTAAAAAAAGTCAAGGTGAAGGATCAATGACGGGTATCAAAGTTTCTAGACTGATTCAGATTTTTCATCTCCTATTTGCTGATGATATTCTCATTATGACCAAAGCATCTGTCACATAATGGTTGGATATCAAAAAACTTTTGGCTACTTTCTGCAGTGCAATTGGACTGCCGATAAACTTACATAAACCTTCCTTCTATTAGTTCGGAGTGCAACAACCAGTCTTGGATTCCATAAAAGCAATTTTCACTTATAGTATAAATAATCTTGCCAACGGTTTTAAATATCTTGGTTATATTTTGAACGCTAACGGGTTTAAAGCAGAGGATTGGAACTGGTTGTTAATGAAATATGAAAATATAATCAATCATTGGTGTAACAGATGGTTGATTTTGGGTGGTCGACTTGTTCTAGCCAAGGCGGTCTTAGAAAGCCAACCTGTTTATTGGCTGGCTTTGGAAAATATTCTTGCTTCAGTCCTCCACAAAATTCGTCAGATTGTCTACAACTTTCTTTGGAATGGGAAAAGAAAAAAAAAGGGTTTCCATCTATGTAGTTGGCAACACATTGCTCGCCCAAAGAGGTATGGGGGGTGGGGGCTGAGGAACTTATTCAGTTTCAGTCGCGCCATGGCGACGAACACCCTTCGGCGGAATTTGATGGTGGAGGGTCTTTGGCACCGAGTTATTAAAGAAAAATATCTCCCCTTTGTCTCAGTTGAGCGTTGGCTCAGGACAGTCCCGGTTATTGGAACCTTTGGATCCCAGACTTGGAAATATCTTCATAAATCCTTGCACATCTTATTGCATTGGCTCACTTGGTATCCGGGTTTAGGTTCCTCGATAGTCATTGGAAAAGATCATATCCTTGGGATGGGAGATGCGTCTATATTGTTAGAAGACTTGATAGAGATTCTTAATCAATGAGGTATATATTTTTTATTTCAGGCTTGCAGAGTGCCTCGCCAGGGCTCGATCGGTCTCAATTGGATCTCAAGTGTTGAATTGGATTTAGGAGGGGCACTTGCAGTTGAATGGCAGGTTTTTTGAAGTGCACTCATTAGCAATGGAATACAATTATTACAGAGGTCAGATGAATTGAAATGGTTAGGAGGCGATTTCTTAGGCATGATCATAGTAAAAAATGCCTATGAGGCCATTGAAAAAAAGAAACATGGCTATTTGATTGGTGGGTGGAGAAAAACACTCTGGACCTGGGACTACCCATTAAAAATAAAACTTTTTTCTTGGCTGTTAGTGGAAACCAAATTACTCTTGTGGAATAACTTGCAGCGAAGAGGATTTGAAGGCCCAAATTACTGCTCCTTGTGCAAGAAAGACTCGAAATCTACCTTCCATTTATTTGTTGGGTGTCCATTCACGAGCGTTGTTTGGGAAAGAGCACTTTATTTTTTAAATCTTTCGGGATGGTGGTCTGGCAGCTCCATATTTGATTGTTTTAAAAACTGGAAACTCCTAAACACAAGCTACTCCTCCCTTCCGGCTTACATTTGTTGGAACATCTGGTTAGAAAGGAATCGAGCTATATTTGAGGAAGGATCGCCAACTATCCATAAGGTAGTCTACCTGTCTATATCTGTAATGGGAGATTATAAAACACCTACAAAAATAAAGAAACCGAGGAGGTTGCTTTTGGGTCCTGTGGTAAGGGATAGTTCTGGATGGTTTAATGGGGCAGCTATGACAACAGGACTCAATAGTGGAGCGGGAGGGATTATCAGGATCAATGAATACAAAATTTTAAAATGGTATTTTAATTGTGGTCTGGGGACAAACACCAGAGCAGAGTTACTAGGAGCATGGGCACTATTCACACTTGTTGTCCGGCTGGATATTTCAGAGCTTTTTGTTCAAGGCGACTCTAAGATTGTCATCGACTGGATGCGAGGCAAGGGCCACCTACAAGTGATTAATTTGGAGTGTTGGAAGGACATAATTCTTTATCTTACAAAACTTTTTCATTCTATTTCCTTTCAACATGTGTTCCGAGAAGAAAATACAACATCAGATACATTGTCTAAGCAAGCACTTCTACAACCTCCTGGAAAAATTGGGTATTATCAATGTGTTGGGGACCACGAAGGTCCTCATATGTTCTTAGACCTTTTCTAATCTGTGTAATATGTTTTTGGGAGTCTGTAAGATAGACTTTTTTGGCGAAGTGGGGAGTCACTCGGGCCTTTTGGTAATCTTGGATTGGAGATCCAAGCTAGGTTGGATTTTGTTTGGCTTTTTGCTTAATAGCTGATAGTTTTTCAAGACTTGAAGCGAAATTTTTTGTAGAAAAAAATTACACCATTCATCCTCGCATAGTCACATTAAGCAATTATTTTTTCACGAGACATATTTATGACCATTTTAACTATATGTTTGGCAAATATATATTGCATGTATGAATTAAATCTATTGTGCCACCTAAACCGTGGAGACTGACAAATGTCGACCTCCCAAAGAAACGAAAATATAAAATATTTTGAAATCCATAAACAAAAGGCAGGGTTCCATATCTCTGCCCTGCATAAACCACTCAATCCCTTCCAATTTCCTCAGCGATGAGTTGCTCGATCAGTGGTCTAATGACAGCCGATTCGTGTTGTAGGGATTAGGGTTCCATATCTCTGCCCTGCGTAAACCACTCAATTTCTTCCAATTTCATCAGCGATGAGTTGCTCGATCAGTGATCTAATGACAGCCGATTCGTGTTGCAGGGATTACAATGAGGTTACAATTCTGCCAGTCCAGGTTTCGAATCTCCCTGTATCTTTGTTTTGCCTTTTGCCGTTTAGTTTCCCCCATGAATTTATAGTTGCGATGTCTCTAATGCCTGGCTATGTAAATTAGATTTGCTAGATAGGTTTATTAGATTTGCTCGATGGCTTTTTCGTCTTTGGTGGTTCAAATTCGAGGATCTAGGGTTCCTATGACGTGCCGCTTATAAAATCGTTTCATGGTTGGGTTAGTTTAATATTTCCACTAAAATTGTCGCACAAGCTAGGAGCTGGCTATATTGCATAGGATCTTAGAAAGTCTTTTACATTCATTCAGTGCTTTCCCATGCTCTTATGTAGCACAGTCTTAAGAGCTCCCTCCCAGGTTCTCAGAGAAGAAATAAATATGCGATAGTGATCCGCGGGGTTCACCAGAGGTTGTTTTCATCCATTTTCCTCACCATGTTTTGCTGCGATATTGATGCTCAGGGTTTCTCAGAGTTTGTTTTCGTTCTTTTTTCTCTCCATGTGTTGAGTAGCGTCAACTTCTTCAGTTCGGTGCTTGATTGCCCATGTGGTGCAATACTATAATAGACCGCAATTCTTGCCGATGTGGCATAAACTGCTCATTGTTGGCTGTAGTTTTACCTCCGCAATTCTTGCCGATGTGGCATAAACCGCTAATTGTTGGCCGTAGTTTTACCTCGTGTGTAGAGCTAGACAAGTAGGTGGGTTACAGTGCTACCGGTTTTTGACTTATTTTAGAAAAAAAATTAGTTTCATTCATCAGTCGTACTTCTGTATCTTGCTAGTTAAGACCAATTTTTTTGATCTGAAGTCTTTGGTGCAAGCCTGAAAGAATATTTTGGCATGTAGATTATAATATTTTACAGTACTTATCAGCTGGAAATAAATGTGTCCGATGATGCAAGCGTAAACTGGTTAGAGTGGCTGTATGTGCCTTCCTGGTAAGCCCCAGAATACATATCCATCTTTAACCGGGATTTGAAGTCTCTACTTTTTTGGACAATTTTTTGTAATTTTTTTTTTTTTAATAGCTGCTATGAATGAAAGATTTATTTGCTTCTTTTGTTTGTCAACTTTTTTGTTTTAATAGCTTCTATGAATGAAAGATTTATTTGCTTTTTTTATTTGTCTTTTCCCCGTAAGCCCCAGAAAACAAATCTGAAATCCATCTTTAACCGTGGATTTGAAGTTTGTCAACTTTTTTGGACGGTTTTTTTTTTTAATTTGTTTTTGTTTTAATAGCTCATATGAAGGAAATATTTATTTCCATTTTTTTTTCCGTCTTTTCTCGGGTCCATTTATTTGCAACTTTTTTCCGTCTTTTCTCGGGTCCATTTATTTGCAACTTTTTTCGTGGTCTTCTTTCTTTTTGCCGTAGGCTACATCTTTTAAGTTTTGGTAAATTTTTGTTTTTGTTGTAATCTAGATGTTTTAAGTTTTCTTTTTTTTGTTGTAGTCTGGATGTTCTAAGTTTTTGTTTTTGCTTGGTCAAATCAGTAATTTTGGCCGAAGATTTCAATTTAATTTAATTTGTTTAATTGGCGTTGGCTAAACTTTCTAACTTTTTTTTTTATATCCGGAATTAGGTTGGAATTCTGGACAAAATCGCTATTTTTGTTGTTTAAATTTTATTTCAGCTTGAATCTTGAATTCAGCTTGCTTCTTTAGCTAAATTCAAGATTCAGCTTGCACTATTTTTTGTTGTTTAAATTTTATTTCAGCTTGAATTCAAGATTCAGCTTGCATAAAACCCCAAAGTCCTTAATTTTGGCCGAGGTTTCATTTTTTTTGGAATCCGGCTATGTAAATCTGGATAAAATCCGTTAAGTTGTGTTTCTGAATGCATAACTAATTTGGTGAAAAACCCCAAAAATTTTGGCCGAGGTTTCAACATTTAATTTAATTTTGGCTGAGGTTTCAACATTTAAGCTAGGGGATGATATATTAAAGTCCTTAATTTGTTTAATATGGCTGAAGTCCTTAATTTTGGTTGAGATTTCAATTTTTTTGGGGCTATGTGAATCTGGATAAAATCACTGTTTAATAGGGCTAAAGTCCTTAATTTATTTTGGTTGAGATTTCAATTTTTTTTGGGCTATGTGAATCTGGACAAAACACTATTTTTTGGGTTTGGACAAAATCATTATTAATCACTATTTTTTTTTGTCGTTTAAATTGTATTTTTAATGATTCACTTGAGATTACTATTTTTTTTCATTTAAATTGTATTTTTAATTAATCACTATTTTTTTACTATTTTTTTGTCATTTAAATTGTATTTATAATTAATCACTATTTTTTTGTCGTTTAAATTGTATTTTTAATGATTCAGCTTGAGATTACTATTTTTTTGTCATTTAAATTGTATTTTTAATTAATCACTATTTTTTTTCGTTTAAATTGTATTTTTAATGATTCAGCTTGAGATTACTATTTTTTTGTCATTTAAATTGTATTTTTAAATAATCACTATTTTTTTTTGGTTTAAATTGTATTTTTAATGATTCAGCTTGAGATTACTATTTTTTTTCATTTAAATTGTATTTTTAATGATTCAGCTTGAGATTACTATTTTTTTGTCATTTAAATTGTATTTTTAAATAATCACTATTTTTTTTGTCGTTTAAATTGTATTTTTAATGATTCAGCTTGAGATTACTATTTTTTTTCATTTACATTGTATTTTTAATTAATTACTATTTTTTAAATTGTATTTTTAATGATTCAGCTTGAGATTACTATTTTTTTTCATTTACATTGTATTTTTAATTAATTACTATTTTTTAAATTGTATTTTTAATGATTTAGCTTGAGATTACTATTTTTTTTCATTTACATTGTATTTTTAATTAATTACTATTTTTTAAATTGTATTTTTAATGATTCAGCTTGAGATTACTATTTTTTTGTCATTTAAATTTTTTTGTCATTTAAATTGTAGTTTTAAATAATCACTATTTTTTTTGTCGTTTAAATTGTATTTTTAATGATTCAGCTTGAGATTATTATTTTTTTTTAAATAATCACTATTTTTTTTGTCGTTTAAATTGTATTTTTAATGATTCAGCTTGAGATTATTATTTTTTTTCATTTAAATTGTATTTTTAATTAATCACTAGTTTTAAATAATCACTATTTTTTTTGTCGTTTAAATTGTATTTTTAATGATTCAGCTTGAGATTACTATTTTTTTTGAGATTTTTGAGATTACTATTTTTTTTCATTTAAATTGTATTTTTAATTAATCACTATTTTTTTTGTCGTTTAAATTGTATTTATAATTAATCATTATTTTTTTGTATTTTTAATGATTCAGCTTGAGATTACTATTTTTTTTCATTTAAATTGTATTTTTAATTAATCATTATTTTTTTGTATTTTTAATGATTCAGCTTGAGATTACTATTTTTTTTCATTTAAATTGTATTTTTAATTAATCACTATTTTTTTGAGATTACTATTTTTTGTCGTTTAAATTGTATTTTTAATTAATCACTATTTTTTTGTCGTTTAAATTGTATTTTTAATGACTCAGCTTGAGATTACTATTTTTTGGTCATTTAAATTGTATTTTTAATTAATCACTATTTTTTTCGTTTAAATTGTATTTTTAATGATTCAGCTTGAGATTACTATTTTTTTGTCATTTAAATTGTATTTTTAACATTTAAGCTATGAGATTTCAACATTTAAGCTAGGGGATGATATATTAAAGTCCTTAATTTGTTTAATATGGTTAAAGTCCTTAATTTTGGTCGAGATTTCAATTTTTTTGGTTTGAATTGGACGACGTGAATCTGGACAAAATCACTATTTTTTTGTCATTTAAATTGTATTTTTAATGATTCATTTAATTTAATTTTGGTCGAGACTTGAACATTTTGATTTAATTTAATTTTGGTCATTTTGATTTAATTTAATTTTGGTCGAGACTTGAACATTTTCATTTAATTTAATTTTGGCCGAGATTTTGAACATTTAATTTAATTTTGGCCGAGATTTCATTTTGATTTAATTTAATTTTGGTCGAGATTTCAACATTTTGGATGATACATTATCAGTTTAATTTGTTTAATATGGCTAAGTTTAATTTGTTTAATATGTTCAAGGGATTTGAGTGGTTCATATTCTTTATAGTACAAGTCCTTAGAAGGTTTTTTAGTAAGTTAATCCATTTATTTATGCATTCAAAAAGGTGTTTGTTAAACGTTTTAGCTTTTGGTTTTTTTGTTTAAATCCGGTGGATTTAAAATCACTATTTTTTGTTGTTCATTTTTAAATGCATAAATAAATTTAGGATTCAGCGTGCTGAAAAACTCTTGTGACACTTTGATTATACGAACTTAGTCACTTAAATCTGTAGATCCAACCATTCCTCACAAACCCCTGGGGCACTTAGATTATTCAAACTTAGTCACTCAAAACCATTCCTCACAAACCCCTCAAAACCAATCTTCACAAACTCGTTTAATATGGCTAAGTTTAATTTGTTTAATATGGCCAAGGGATTTGAGTGGTTGATTCTTTAATATGGCTAAGTTTAATTTGTTTAATATGGCCAAGGGATTTGAGTGGTTGATTCTTTATAGTATGAGTACTTAGAAGGTTTTTTAGTAAGTTAATCCATTTATTTATGCATTCAGAAAGGCGTTGGCTAAATGTTCTACCTTTTGGGTTTTTTTGGTCGGAATCCGGCGATGTAAATTTGGACAAAATCGTTATTTTTTGTTGTTTAAATTGTATTTCTGAATGCATAAATAAATTCAGGATTCAGCCTGTTGAAAAACCCTTTGGGCACTTCGATTATACAAACTTAGTCACTTAAATCTGCAATTCAACCATTCCTCACAAACCCCTCAAAACCAATCTTCATAAACCTGTTTAATATGGCTAAGTTTAATTTGTTTAATATGGCCAAGGGATTTGAGATTTAGTCACTCAAATTTGCAGATCCAATCATTTCTCACAAACCCCTGGGGCACTTATATACAAACTTAGTCACTCAAAACCATTCTTTACAAACCCCTCAAAACCAATCCTCACAAACCCGTTTAATATGGCTCAGTTTAATTTGTTTAATATGGAGATACAACCATTCTTCACAAACTCCAATCATTTCTCACAAACCCCTGGGGCACTTATATACAAACTTAGTCACTCAAAACCATTCTTTACAAACCCCTCAAAACCAATCCTCACAAACCCGTTTAATATGGCTTAGTTTAATTTGTTTAATATGGAGATCCAACCATTCTTCACAAACCCCTGGGGCACTTATATACAAACTTAGTCACTCAAAACCATTTTTCACAAACCCTTCAAAACCAATCCTCACAAACCCGTTTAATATGGCTTAGTTTAATTTGTTTAATATGGAGATCCAACCATTCTTCAAAAACCCCTGGGGCACTTATATACAAACTTAGTCACTCAAAACCATTTTTCACAAACCCTTCAAAACCAATCCTCACAAACCCATTTAATATGGCTAAGTTTAATTTGTTTAATATGGCCAAGGGATTTGAGTGGTTGATTCTTTATAGTATGAGTCCTTAGAAGGTTTTTTAGTAAGTTAATCCATTTATTTATGCATTCAGAAAGGCGTTGGCTAAATGTTCTATCTTTTGAGTTTTTTTTGGCCAGAATCCTGCAATGTAAATTCTGGACAAAATTGCTAATTTTTGTTGTTTAAATTGTATTTCTAAATGCATAAATAAATTCAGGATTTAGCGTGTTGAAAAACCCTTGGGGCACTTCGATTATACAAACTTAGTCACTCAATTCTGCAGATCCAACCATTCCTCACAAACCCCTAGGGCACTTAGATTATACAAACTTAGTCACTCAAAACCATTCCTCACAAACTCCTCACAACCAATCCTCACAAACCCCTGGGCAAAACCATTCCTCACAAATTCATGGGGCACTTAGATTATACAAACTTAGTCACTCAAATCTGCAAATCCAACCATTCTTTACAAACCCCTGGGGCACATTTAGATTATACAAACTTAGTCACTCAAATCTGTAGATCTAACCATTCCTCACCAGATTTTGGGCAAAATCAAATCGAAAAGTCGTTGAAAAAGAGCCAAAAGTTAGAATGTTCAGATTTACACTATTCATATGGCGTTGTTTAACTATTCTACTTTTTCTTTTTCACTAGAATCAAGTGATATAAAATGACATAAATCTAGACGAAATCACAATTTTTGGTTGTTTAAATTGTAATTGTTGTTTAAATTGTATTTCTGAATGTATAAATGAATACCCTATGCTGAAAAACTTCAACTCACTCTGATCTTTTTTTTTTCTTATTTTCATTTTGTCATTTTTATTATTATTATTAATGTTAGATTCATTTATTTTCTTTTTCTTTTTCATGATTGTTACCTCCATATTAGAGATCTCCATTTTAGTTTGGGAGTGACAATAATTGGATAAAACATTTTTTTTTTATTATTATTAATGTTATTTTTCGTATGAATACCCTATGCTGAAAAACTTCAACTCACTCTGATCTTTTTTTTTTCTTATTTTCATTTTGTCATTTTTATTATTATTATTAATATTAGATTCATTTATTTTCTTTTTCTTTTCCATGATTGTTACCTCCATATTAGAGATCTCCATTTTAGTTTGGGAGTGACAATAATTGGATAAAACAATTTTTTTTTTTTTATTATTAATGTTATTTTTCGTATGGGAGTGGCTTGATAACTTGATATGGATTGATAACTGGATAAACACATTTTCCTTTTTTCTTATTTTTCTTATGAATGCTTAACTGTAATTTTCACGAGTGACCGACCTCCATATTAGAGACCTTCATTTTAGCTTGGGAGTGACCATAATTGGAGAAAACACTTTTTATTTTTATTTTTTATTATTAATGTTATTTTTCGCTTGGGAGTGACTTGACACTTTTTTTTCTTGTTTTATTATTAATGTTATTTTTCGTTTGGGAGTGGCTTGATAACTTGATATGGATTGATAACTGGATAAACACATTTTCCCTTTTTCTTATTGTTATTCTCACGTTTTCACTGAGGAATGCTGTACTGTAATTTTCACCAGTGACCGACTTAATAGGTGGATAAATTCGTTGTCTTATATATTTTCTTTTTTTGTTACACTTCACACTTTCACAGTGAGTTGTTTTTTCTTTTCTTTATTATTTTCACTTTCGTTTGGAAGTGATTTGGGAGTAGATTAATCATAGACAAATCTCCTCTCTTTCTCCTCTCTTTCTTTTTGAACTCAACCCCATTGTCAAAGTTTGGTCACTTGTGGACTTTAATATTAAATTAAATTAATTACTATTAATAAAATTAATTTCTTGCAATATATATTAAATTAATTCTGGGCCTTACATGGAAGGCACTTACTTGATGCCACCGATGAAGGCTAAGCTATGAGAGCTGAGGACCTTACTTGTCTACAATAAGATAATTTTTTGTTACAGATCTTGTCGATTTTCTGTGGTCACTTGTCTGCAATAAGATAACTTTTTGTTTCAGATCTTGTGGATTTTCTGTTTTTTCCCATTATAAAATAATGGGGAGAAGATGCTTGACATTTATTGCACCGTGATGGAGCCTCTCCTTGATCGTACTTCCTATATTTTGGTGGCCCTATTTGATGAAGTTCTTCTTATATAAAATTTTGAGGAACTGGGTGCTTGGTATCTATTTTCACCCTGATGCAGGCTCTTTATTTGATGATCCTATTTGATAAAGTTCTTCTCTTAGCTTGTCACGAGTATGTTGTCTCTCATGTGCTAACTTCACAGAAAGTTTTTGTAAGATTATTACTATTTAATTTTTATTTTTATTTTTAGGAAGGTGTAAAGATGAGATTATGCTTCTTTAAAAACATATAATTCTTCGATATGGAAGCTTTTCTCTTTTTAATATCTAGAAAAAGAATTTGGAAGCATTTGACCATGACTACATCAGCATTTGACCGTGAATTTGGATAGAAAAGATGTAAATCATGCTACATCTGCATTTGACCTGTATACAAATATTTGACTAAGATGGGATGATGTCTTTTGAGGATATAGACTTTTTGATATGAAAGCTTTCACTTCGTAATGTCCATGAACTGAACTGTATTTGGAAGTTGTAGAAATGATGTAATCATGCGGATCATGCTGTGTGTACTTGCTTTTTTCTTTTCGTATTAACACAACAGCGTTTTGGAGAGTATTTTAAAATAGTGTTGGACTATGAACACATGAAGAAGCATTATAGTGTTATGAAAAGTATCTGTTTAAAATAGTATTGGACTATGAACACAGGAAGAAGCATTATAGTGTTATTGGATCATGGATAGATAACCCATGAGAACCTTGTTTATTAGCTTCTGCCTTTAAATGAGGCAGAAGTTAGCAATTGTGAAAGTCGTGCCAAAGTGTATTAATAGAAATCAAATACAGATTTTTCTGAGAAACCAACTTCCATCTCACTCAATGGACGCTGTAACGAAACAATACTTTCTCGACTTCTCTGACAAGATGCTTTCTTCTCACTCAATGGACGCGGTAGCAAAAACGAAACAATACTTTCCCGACTGCTCCGAGAAGATGCTTTAGAATAATGGAAAGTACTATTGGACGATGGACAGAATACTTTCTTCTCACTCATTAGCTTTAGCCTTTGAAGAGGCAGTGGTCAACAATTGTGAAACTTCTAAAGTATATTCTATATACAGATTCGTATACTTAGCTGAGTTTGTAATGAAAGTGAATATTCTATATGTAGATTCGTATACTTAACCGAGTTTGTAATGAAAGTGAAACAAGGAGATTAAATCTATTCTAGCGTGGCATAGATTTTTGGTAGAGATATGAAATATAAGCTTTCATTGTATGCACTTTTCCATGTGTGAATTGTATCACTAATAATATTGTCATTTTTTTTGTGATTCTTTTCTACAGGGGTTTATATCTTTGGCTTGCTATTTTAGTGTTTAATACTTTTTTGGTAGTGGTAAGCTTAATCTTCTAAAATTTATTAAAATGGACTTTAATATTTTTTTGGTAGTGGTAAGCTTAATCTTCTAAAAAATGGACTTCAATATTTTTTTTGGTCGTGATAAACTTAATCTTCTAAAATTTATTAAAATGAACTTTAATATTTTTTTGGTCGTGGTAATCTTAATCTTCTAAAATTTATTAAAATGGACTTGCTGCTAGAGTCTCTTATATTTTAGTGTTTGACATGTTCTAACTTGTAGTGGTAAGCTGAATTATGTAAGCAATATCTGACAGAAACCTTGTAGTGGTAAGCTGAATTATGTAAGCAATATCTGACAGAAAAAACCTAGAACCCTGGAACTGGCTACTTCTCTGAACTAAGCTGAATTATGTAGGTAATTTCTGAGAAAAAACCTGGAACCCTGGAACTGGCTACTTCCCTGAACTATCATGTAAGATGAGATAGTTGGTACTAAGCCCATGCAAATTGCTTATTAACTCTACAAACCTTGTAGTGGTACGTTGCTTATTAACTCTACAAACCTTGTAGTGGTACGCTGAATTATGTAAGCAATATCTGACAGAAAAAACCTGGAACCCTGGAATTGGCTACTTCCCTGAACTATCATTTAAGATGAGATAGTTGGTACTAAGCCCATGCAAATTGCTTATTAACTCTACAGGGTACAATAAGGCAAACATGGGCATTGAAGAATTTTGAGGTTTTTAAGAATAAGGCAACATCAAACATTGGCATCGAAGAATTTTGAGGTTTTTAAGTGTTGCCGAACAGGCCTGTCTTTTGATCTCAAATTACTTATTAACTCCACAGGGTACAATAAGGCAACATCAAACATGGGCATTGAAGAATTTTGAGGTTTTTAAGAATAAGGCAACATCAAACATTGTAAACATTGTAAGGGAGTCATTGTAAACATTGTAAGGGAGTCACTGCAAATGAACTCCCTAGTACCGAATACCCGAAGGCCGAAAATCCCGAAATGCCGAAAACGAAAGTTTCAAAAACCTGAAAATTGCAGAGCTAAGCAGAGCTCGGAAAAGTCGTGAAATTGAAACATTTTCTTAACATCGATTGTTATGAAAGATGAGGAATTGTCAAGAAACAAAGGCCTGACAAATTCTAATCGTCTGCGCATTTGTATTGCAGAAGGTTGACGAGTGCCAGAATTGATTTGAATTGCCACAAAGTGCAAAGAAATGGAAGAAACACATAATTCTTCCAGTTCAGAAAACGAAGCTCAGAAAAGATAGCGTGGAACTTTTGGTATGAAGAGTGTGCATATCCAGCGCAAGGAGTGCTTATAGAGGGAACTTGTTTTAAGTTCGAAAGACTCCAGGGGACGAGCGTAGAGGGTGCCAGGAGGACACCAGAAAGTCTTTTGGAAAACACTGAAGGGTCAAGTCCCTTTGAGACTGATTACGTTAAAATCTCTGAGAGAAACAGAGCAAGTTCACATGCCGAGCACAAGTGCGCGGTAAGGTGAAGTTAAAATTTCACTAACCGAAGCTCGGAAGGGAAAACACCATTGAAGCCTTCGAATTATTCGAAATCCTTCAAGTTAGGGAGGAAGTCAATTCTAGAAGAATTGATGCCAAGATATTTGGAAAGAAGTCATTTAGAATTTGAACGAACGGTTATAATTCTCCGTGGAGAACTCGCGAAATTGTGGGGGACCGTAAGACAGCCAGAAGTTGGAAGGTGGTTAGTGAATGGAGAAACTCGCCATTCTAGGATCCAGAATAAAGTGGGTCGTTGATCGTGGTTGGTTTGAACCATTGGATCATTTCGTAAATTCAGGAATCGCAGGCCAAATTCTTGGTCACTCCAAGTCCCGAATCGCGAACTTGGAGCGCAGGCCAAATTCTTGGTCACTCCAAGTCCCGAATCACGAAAAGAGATTAACAAGGATAGAATCGGATGGTGGAGTGCTTCTGGGAAGAAGTGTCAAAAACCCATGAGTCGTCAGATCCAGCCAAATGCAAGGAAGATAACGCTAAGAGTTATTCAGTACTCGAAGTCTCACGAGAGGTATTGAACCGTCAATCTCAGGGAAGATCGAACCGTGGATTCCTTTCATCGGGAATTCGGAGAATCGAAAGTTGGGAGAATAGAGGAAGTTGTTCTCAAAAATCTTGAAACGCAAACTTACGATTCGCGAGGAAAGATCTAGACCATTGAATCACGGTGAGTGTCAGCCGTTGATCTGACACACTTGAATTTCATGAAGACGGAAGTTGAAAGAGAGAAGAGAACTGCTTTCTAATTTCACGAACTGTGAAGTCCCGATTCACGAGAAAAGGATCCACACCGTTGGATTACGAGGAGCTTTGAGTTGTTGGATCTGACTCACATAGATTTCGGAAAACTAGAGACCAGAAGAAAAGTAGGGGAAACTGTTTTCGAAACCCCGAAACGCGAATTTTCGATTCGCGAGGAATTGATCGGGACCGTCGAACCCGGAAAGCTGTGGACCTTTGATCTGAGGCAACAGGGGTTCGGGAGTTTGGACCTCGGGAGAAAGGAGGAGAGCTAATCCTCGAATTTCGCTAGAGGTCACACCGGTGGAAGTTAAAGGAAGAGCTAGGATGCGCTAGACTCTTGTTTCAGATTTCGGGGATAGGGGGAGTCGAGGGTGACTCATATCGAAACACCCGATACGCGAAATCCTGTAACGTCTTTTTGGATAGGCGTGTGGTCATAGCCAGTGGCCATGTAGGAGAAACTTGTAGGAATCCTGGAAGAATTGAATGCTTCTGGGATCCGCAAGAAAAAGGGTCATAGGGAGAAAGAAGTTGCTGCAATTTGTGGCAACAAGTATGTTATGGCTTGTTTGGCCAGCCCAAGGAAAGAATGCTTGCATGTCACAGGTGTTGTTGGTAATTTTGCTACCTCATGAAAGAAGCAACAGAGAGCTGAAGAGCTGGTTATAAGTCTGATAAAAGAAGCATGAAAGCTTCTACTGCTATCAGATATTCAGGTAGTATAATTTTTAATGGCAGTCATGCCGGTATGAGTTTTATCACTCTTTTTGCATAATTGTTGAAAGGAAATTATGGTAAGAATTTCCTCAGCCAGAGCTATGTTATTAAATCACATGATTATATTATTTGAATGCATACCACCAGATGTGGTAAAGGTTGTAGGCCTATGTTAATTCAAAGCTTTTAGCTTCAGAATGCACACATCGACATAGTAGAATGTCATGTTAATTTGGTTATGGGGTAATAACCAAAGAATTAAAAGATAAGAACTTGTTACAAGAATGAATGCAAGAAAGCTAGTCATGTATGAGACCAGGACATGGTTGGATATGGCAAGGTACATATGTGGAAAGATTCTGAGCCACACCAGGTACCAGAAGCTTCTTACTTTTGAATAAACTTGGGATGCAACCTTTTTGCTAACACTAATGAATACCGCAAAATTATATTCTTGGTGTAGTGTTCGGGTTGGAAAGGAAGGCATCCAATTAATTGGAAAGATAATAGGAAGTGTATGGAGAATGTGGCAACACGTTGGCCAGAATTCCAACCCATGGATGGTGAG
>SNQJ01S0099841.1:0-30959 GCA_010110895.2 Picea sitchensis
ATGTGTGTGTTTTCCCATCCTTCTCCAAGGTGTATGTGTTCATCCTCCCGTCATGAACCACATTTCGATCATACTGCCATGGTCTACCCAATAATACATGACAGACATCCATGGGAATGACATCACACAGGATTTTATCTCTATATTCACCCATTTTAAATTCAGCCAAGCATTGTTTCGTAACAATTACCTGGTGTCCTTTCTGTAGCCATGACACTTTGTATGGACTCGGGTGATTGGTTGTCTCCAGCTCTAGCTTTTCCACCATCTCGGTCGAAATGAGATTATCGGTGCTTCCGCTGTCCACAATGACCTTGCATTTCCAGCCCTTGGTCTTGCAAGTTGTTCTAAACAGTCTGGTTCTTTGAGTTGTGTCCTCCACCTCTTTCTCAGGTGTCAACAGAACTTTGTGTACCGTCAGTGACTTCCCTCTTCCGGTGTCTTCATCCTCAACATCACATCTCTGCACCTCTATGATGTGAGCTTCTCCTCTATCCACCTTCCTGTCTGGACAATCCACGGGTTTATGTCTGTCCTTTCCACATGTAAAACATGTGATAATTCCTCCACGGCCTCTTCCTCTACCTCAGGTACGAGGAAATGTGTTGGCATCAGCATAACCACCACTCTGCTCTGTATGTTGCCTCCTCGGCTCAGCATATTGTTGCCTCGGTTGTGAGGTTCCACCTCTTTCAACCTTACCCTGAGGTCTCTACCATTCCTCCTTGGGCTTCTGAGTTCTATCTTGGGCAATTTCCTTGCCTCTTGGCTGGCTTCTGCCTCGGCCTCGCTGTCCCTGCTTACAGCTCAGCTTCTCTTCGGATTTTAGAGCCATCTGGTACGCATGCTCAACAGTTCTGATAACTGCCATGCTTAACTCATCCTGAATGTCGTACCTCAAACCATTCAGGTATCTTGCCACCTTTTCATCATCGCTCTCTCGATGCCCTGCTTTGATATTGAGCCTGTAAAATGCTTTGGTGTACTCCTTCATCGTCATCAATTTCTGTCTCAGGTTTTGCATTCGCCTGAATAGAGTGATCTGGTAATCTCTCGGGATGAACTTCTCTTTCATCTTAGTGATCATCCGATCCCAGCTCTTAATTTTTTGTTTTCCTTTGCAGCGCCTATCAGCCTGCAACTCATCCCACCATAAGGTTGCATGTCCTTTCAACTTAGTGACCGCATGCCTTATCTTTTTGTCCTCTTCGATATCCTCATAATCAAAGTAGGTGTCGAGAGCTCGGATCCAATCCAGCAACTCTTCTGCATTTAGACTCCCCTCATAGACCGGAATGTCCATTTTTGTCTTTGAGCTCATTCTAGCGATGGCTCTAATCAACCGTTCGGTCGAAGCATCCTCTGCTGTGACCTCTTCTTCGTGTCCAGCTTCCTCTTCCACCTCAGAATCACTCAATTCTCCAGCACCAGCCCCGTGTCTTTGCGCTGTCTCCATCTCCTCAAGCCTTGCTCGGAGATCTCTCATCTGGCGCTCCATCTCTGGGTTTCCTGCTGGCCTACCCCTTCTTCGGGCATCCCTGTCTTCTCGATCAGGTGGCTGCCTTTCTCTTCTACGCGGCATGATGTCTTCTCTTTCTCTCTGCTACCGAAACAAAGAGAACTCTTAACCGGCTCTGATACCACTCTGGCGCAAGCCACCCTCAGAGGCAAACCGCTCTCACCAGGACCTTCTTTCACACTGGCCCGAAGAGTCCAAGGCTCTTCCAACTCCCTCTTGAGAGTCTTCGCTACCCACAGTAACTCCTACCACGACCTCCCTTCGCTTGTTGGGAAATCAGGTTTCGCAATATCGCGAAACTCGTTACACAATCCCGTGCAAATCAAAACTTCGAACCCGAGCTCCGATGGTCAATGGTCCACGTTTCCCCTTCCATCGGGGATTTCTCTGTCGAGAAATCAGCACTTACAATGCTGCGGTTCACATACACGGTGAATTCCCGAATCCCAAATCCCGATGGCACGTGCGTTGCCTCCCTGCCATGTCACCTTCTCTCTCTCCTCTATATCGGGAATCACGAGATCACGATGTCACCGGTCGCAATTCCTTTGCAACAAGAATTTTCCGAATGCCGAACCCCGATCTCCCAGGATCTGGTGCCACCTATCCCTGTCGCAATCAACGGCTCCGATTAATTCGGGAAATCGCTCCTCGCGATTTCCAAGGGTATGAAATTCTTGTCAACACAAACCCCGATATGTCGATATGCGATGGCTATGGGTTCCTCCTGCGATCAAGGGTTAAATCCCTCGCTACTTCTCCTCGATATGACGGTCTGCGGGACTTCGCGATTCTCCACAGTGATCCCTAACCTTCGATTCTCCTCCCTGAGGATTTCTCCTGCTCCAAAGCTCTGTTTCTGTTCGATCCCTTCCTGAGTCTGTTCCCACAGTGTTCACGAAGGAACTATCCCTCCTGAGCTTGGTTCCTCTGACTCCTTCAGATATTTCACCCACGACTTCTCAACGAACCTCCAACAGCTCCCAAAGTGTTGGGTCCTTTAGATTCCGTGCACTCACCAGCAACAGAAATCTTCCACTCTCTGAAGCTCAGAATCACCACTGAGACTTCAAATCCGGCCTGCACTTCTCCTTCTCGACTCTGATAACCCAATTCAACTTCTGGGGCAGGCGAGAATGAGAGTTTAACTGATGAGCCTCATCAACGCACTCTATGCGGATGAATTCAACTGCACTCTATGCAGGAATCTCCTGGCTCAGACAGAGAAACAATTTAAACTCATTCTCTTCTATCACAGACTTCAATTAAACCTCTGAAATCACATGCACAACATATTCAAAAGCAAATGCATACAAGAAAGAAAACATCCATGACCATAATATCAACACAGAGAAACAACATAAACAATAGAGTTGAATCAAAGACTTCCTTCTATTAATTCAATCAGTACATGGGTGCTCTCCACAGGTTCTCTGCTCTGCTCTTCTCTTGCTCCGGTTTGATAATAATACAATGATACAAAGGAGGGTGCCTATATTCCGTTTTCCCTCTCGAATTATCTATCTATCAAATCTACAATTAATTCCTATCTAACAGCATTAAATCTATTAAATGCCTTCCTATCTATAATACAATACAAGTGCGCTTCATTACATTAACTCATTAATGCTTGGCGCAACAAATATCAAGGTAAAATTCAAAAAGAAGTTTGTTGGCTTGTCCAACTGTCTTTTCCTGCTCCACGCGCTGGCTCGCTTGATGAGTGAGCGATGCTCCTGCATCAATATTCCATTGTAATATGGCATTACCATATTACATTGTAATATGGAATTACCATATTACATTGTAATATGGAATTACCATATTACAATGTAATATGGTTATACCATATATCGTGTATTTTTTTTTTTTAAACTTAAAGGATCCGTTGCAATATCCACGATAGTTCGTCGAAAGCCAATTTGTATTTTAAACAACTCTGGAAATAGAGACGAAAGTTCATCGCAATTTGCCACGGTTTTTCGTCGCACATACAACATCTGCGTCGTAAGTTTGGTCTTGGCATAACTTTTTGTCGCTATTGCCACGCTTTTTCGTTGCAATTTGCCATGGTTTTGCGTCGCAAATACAACATCTGCATCATAAGTTTTTGTCTTGGCATAAATTTTCGTCGCTATTGCCACACTTTTTTGTCGCAATTTGCCATGGTTTTGCGTCGCACATACAGCATCTGCATCATAAGTTTTTGTCTTGACATAAATTTTTCATCGCTATTTCCACGCTTTTGCGTCGCAACTTTCCATATTTTTTTTACATTGTGATGACACGTGGAGAGATAATTTCGTTGTTGTTTCCATGAACACCTCGTTCATGGATATAGCGACGAAAATAAAGACACGAAAAAAAGTCTTGGCTTTCGTGGAAATTGCGACGGATAAGTGTGGAAATAGAAATGAAAAACCGTCGCAAATTTAGTCATATGTACTAGTGCTATATACAACATGCTTACAATCGAGCCTTACATTCTTCCACTCAATGTTCATCATTCAAGACATGTTTTGGGTATTTACCTAAGGTCCCTTTGGACTTGAAGTATGGGAGAGATGTCAATTCAAATGAAGAAAGAAATCAAGACAAGGCTCGCAATTTCATTCAAAGGATCCAGCAGGTACACCAAGCTGTCAAGGAAAAAATGGAGAAACTTCAAGCACATAATAAATCTCGACATGTCAAACACATGGTTGATCATCAATTCCAAGTTGGAGACCAGGTATGGCTTCAAATAAACAAGGATAGATTGAAGGGTCAAGGAAAGAAACTCAAGCCCATCTGATATGGACCCTTCATTATTTTGGAGAAAAGAGGTAGAAATGTTTTTCATTTATATCTTCCACCATATATGCAAATTTACTTAGTTGTAAATGTGGAAAACTTGAAACTTTTTTATCCTCCCATGATCATGGATCAAGGTGAGGAAGTTTCTATACCTTAAGTTGATGAGTTTTCTCCTGAGTACTTGGACGAGTGGAAGGAATATATCATCCTGGAAAAAAGGATGAGGACGTCACGCAGGGGTGATGTTCATTATATTTGAGTGGGCTTAAAGGGAACACATCAAAGCAAGGAAAAGTGGATTGATAAAGACAAGGTGAGGGAAATCGTCCCTCACTTATATTTTGATTAATGAAAGCTTTGGGTGGTCCAAAAATCTCTTAGTGGGAAGGTGTGATCCAAAAAGGATCTAGAGAAGGATAAGGATAACTCAGAATTCACAGAAGCACCTCAGAAAGATCAGAATGGCCTCAACAAAAAGACAAAGGGAAAAAATTCAAAGTCCTCAAAACTCATTGAAATTGGCATCATCACGAAGAACGTGTCACAAGATTTCCAACGACGTAAACGACTCGACAAATAGAGTTACAGATCAAAACATATTTGTGACACATGAAGAGGGTGACACGTGCAACATGATGATGTGGTAGCACAAGAGGATTCCATGTGTCACTTGATTTTGGAATTTTTCGTTTAGTCTATGGACCAATGGGAAAGTGACACGTGGTAGTCTGTACAACCACGTGGTAGACTGTACAATGACCTGATAGGTGACATGGCAGGTTGGTGTGGTAGAGGTGACATGGTAGGTCCGTGTAGTATAGGGACATGGGCCAATGAAAGGCCACCACATGGCCCAGTCATGGGCTTCCACATGGGAGTGGGAAAATGCACAAGGACACTCAACAAATGAAATTAAAAATTAAAAAAAGGGGTTGGTTGGCGCCAACCTATAGTCCGCCAAATATAACACATAATCCACCAAAATTTTGGGGTTGTTCGCCACTAGATCTAGTGGGATATTCCATATGAGACTATACTCCAAAGTTAGTGGGGGTTACAACCACATATTGTATCATTACATCATAGTGAAAAAAATGGGAGGTCTGCGGGTTCAACCCTGGGACCTCCCCAACAAACAAATGCCTTAACATAACTCCACCAATCATTTGGGCTAACTCCCCCATTGTTTAATCTGCCCTCAACTATTATTTAAAAAAACAAATTGCCAGTGCATGGGGGTCAAACTAGGGGCACGCAATCATATAGATGGGGCATGGAAAATGAGAAATTTTCCCATGAATTTATTGTAGGTGCAGGCATGGAAACCGAGACAAAATTTCTCATGGGTGTAAAAGTGCCAGACTCAGATAGAGGCATGAAGATAGTCATTTTGGGGTAATTCGACAACACGAATTCATTGGTGCTATTTTTTTTTTTGATCTGAACAAAGATTTTGCATCTTAAGTCAAGAATGAGGTACACTTGTGTATTTTTCCAAATTCTTTTGTTGAGTTAATAAAAAGGCCTACCTATTTGACAGTAGGACACAAAGATGTAGTCCACTAGGGACGAACTCCGTTATCAAGTTTTTTTGTTTATATCTAATTCATATGTCTCTTCATTATTGAGTTTTTCCTTCTTTATGGTGTACTTCATTTTATTCTCATTTAATACAATCATTTAATAAGTCACATCAATGAAAATATCTTGGATCAGAACATTATCCTCTCGATAAATGTTAGGAATGGTCCTTCTAGTAGCCATAGCCAAATTTTTACTTTCAACATTTCTTGCCACCCTAAATTCATTCTCCAATGATTTGGGTTCCCAATGGAGAACCTCATGTTGAATGTTATCCTTTAAAGTTCCTATGAATACATCAATCAGGTGCTCATCTGGAATATATGTTACCTTTATATTCAATCTTTGGAAGTTCTCAATGTTCTCTACATATGAAATATTTTGTTTGAGATTTATCAATTGGCTAAAGAAGGTATTGCTCCTTATATCCTCATAGTGTTCTATCATTTCTTTTGTGAAAATTATCCAACTGACAAGTGATTTGCGAGAACAAAGCCATCAATACCACACAAATTGATTGGGTTCTAAATATAAAGAACAATTCCTACCTTTTGTGTATGTGGCACATCATGTATATCAAATAATTGCTCCATCTAAAGTATGCATGTGATTGGATCCTTTCCATCAAACTTCCTCATATCAATCTTAGGAAAGTGGTTGGTCTTCAACCCAATGTTGGAGTTTCTCCATTCTTGATTCATCTTCCTTGTGTCCTCATCATGAATTTCATGGGACACATTTTGTCTTTCAGGGGTCCTCTCTATTATAAAAATTTTCAATCCTTCCATGATCTCCCTTTTTAAACCCCCCATCTTAGTATCCATTATTCCCTCCAACTTAAATTCAGTTGAATCCATCATCCCTTGTAGTTCATCTTTTGTTACTGTCTTCTTTTGTAAATCATTTATGTCTCTACACATTACTTCACCTTCATCAAGAGTCCAAGTAGGACTGTCTAGAGGCTTAATTGGTGTAGAAGTTCCATTTTTTGGTGGCATGTTGGCCAAGTATCACTTTTAAACCTTGATTTAGAGGTGGTTATGCTAAACAATACTTATTTTGTTGTATCTCCAAAATTTCGGACCTTCTGGGTCTAAAAAATTAGTTTTGTAGTTCTATGATACATCTTATCTACAATGCCACAAGTCTGATCAAAATTGAATGTGCCAAGTGGAAGTTATGGTAACTTCACCACACCTTGTTGATTTTTGTCCCTTCCAGGAGAGCATACTTGTAAAGAGTTCCAAGATCACAATATCTAATATTTTATTTCTGAAATATGTACCATATTTACTACAGACTATATACTATCCAATGAAACTTGTCTCACTTAATTTGGATACTCACTGAAGAAGATATCATTGTTTTACCCAGAAGACTTATTAGAGACTAGTTAGATACCCTATCTTGCAATGGGTGTATATACAAACTTCGGATAATCCAGAAGCTGAAATTTTTATCAAAAAATCCTTAATAATTTCTATGAATATCCTTTGGATTTCAAGGTCTGCAATGTTACAAAAACAATTGTATAGAGAAAATTTTGAGATGACTAAATTCAAGATGATTTCATAACCCTATATTACATAGCCTATATCATTGAAAGAATAAGGCCTCAGGAGTTGAAATTTTTTCCTCACATACTAATGCAGGAGCATCGCAAATATCAAGTGAGCGTGGAGCAAGCGCAACGCAATTTTTTGAGCACATGATAATTGCTTGAAAATATTTTTGAAGTTGATGCGCCAAATATTTAATGAAGCCATTTATGAAGGGGTGCCTTTGTATATTGTATTGGACCTTGAGCGATTCTCTCTCGTCCTTAGTATATAGGAGGCATTTAAATTAGTTAATGCAGGTAGATAGACTTGAATTCATAGATTAGACAGTTTTAGAAAGAAGGAGGGAAAACAGATATAGACACCCTCATTGTACATTGTAACGATAGTTGAAGCAGGAAGAGCACAGGAAAATAGAAAAGATCTATAGAAGAACATCCATGTATAGATCTTGAATTAATAGAAGAAGTTGATTCAAATCCATGGTTTTGTGTATGTTCTGTGTATGGTGATGTTAAATGATGTGCTCATGAGTGTTTGTTTTCCTGTTATGCATTTGCTTTGTTGTTGTGTATGTGATTTCATGTTTGAGTTTGAAATATAAGGGGAAGAACAAATGAGTTTCAATTGTTTCTCTATCTGAGCAAGGATTCCTGCAAGGAGTGCAGTTGAAGTCGTCCACAAGGAGTGCCTTGACGGAGGCTCAGGTAGTTTAACTCTTGTTCTCTCTCACCCAGAAGTGAAATTGGGTTACTGGAGTCGTGCAAGGTGTGCGCAGGCTAAGGAAAGTCTCAGTTGTGAACCTGAGTGGAGCATTGAGAGACTACTGCTGCAGGTGTGCGCAGGGTCGAAGGATTCAAACATTTGAGGTGTTTGAAAGGTTGTCGCAAGGAGTGCGAGCAGGGGGTTCAAATTCTGAAATATTCAGAATTGACAAAGCTCAGGAGGTATAGCACCTTTGAGTGGACGTAAGGAAGGATTGCACAGGGAGTTCAGGCCTTAGAGCATCTAAACCCAGTGTTGCAGGGTTGCACGCAGGAGGACAAGTGAGCGCAGAGGAGCACTTAGTTATTTTCAATAAATCCTTAAGGAGGAATAAATCGACGGTCAGGATCTTGTGGAGAGGATTGGTGAAATCCTGCCAGCCGTTGGATCGGCCAAAGAGGCAAGGAGGTTACGGCCACGTTCGGAGTCCAAGTTGAGGGGTCATGAGCCATTGGATCGGAGGTCAGTTAGCCATCAACTTTCCGGTTTGACAGGAGTTGCATGGGATTTAAGTCCCCGTAAGCAGAGGGAAACCCCTGAGAAGACATCGGAGTTTTGGTCATCGGGGTTCACACAAGTAAAATAGTTAGACTTTGTTTTTGGGCGAAGTTTGAGATTCGATCTGAACCGTCCATCATTTGGGACGCATGTCAGAAGATCTGACGAAGTCGGGGTTCACGAGAGCAGAAGATCGAGAATTTCCATAGGAAAACCCTGGCATAATCTAAGCTGTCTGTTCAGGGGGACAGGTGTCAGGAATCCGAAGAGAGTTGGGATATTCAGCGTCGAGAAATCGAAGTTCCCGAGGACAAGAAAGTTGGGATGTCACAAGTCTCTAAATCTCGGAGAAATCGAGACCGTCCATCTTGGGAGGACATGTGGAAGCAATCGGCGCCATCGAGAAAAGTCCCGACAAGGAGGTCGTCCATCGATGTTTGGGTCATTGGGATATCGGAGATCCTGGTGACAAAGTGTTTACGCATTTTGGAATCGCGAACCGCGAAACCCCGACGAGGAAGAAGGTGCACCGTGCGACTAGCTGTCAGCACGTCGGAAAGAAGGGAAGCACCATTAAGGGAGCCAACTGTCAGTAGAACGGCGAATCGAGATTCGAGGAATCGGGAATCCCGTGGGCAAGTGTTTTTCAACATTTGAAATCCTGTAGCCCCGACGAGGGACAAGACCATGGTCACGGGGATAACGGTCATATGGGCCAAAGCCTACAGCCAGGAGGGATAACACGTAGAGAGTGCGTTGGGATTCGAAGGATCGTGAATCCTGAGGGCATGCGTGTTTCGAAATTGGAATGCGCGAAACCCCGATGGGAGTTATGGCTGCGGTCATGTAAGTGAGGTCACGGGGACCAGGCATAGCCAGGAGGGGCTAAGGTAATAAAGGAGCGTATCGAGGATCGAGGATCGGTAAAACAAAGTGTTTGGACATTTCAAATGTCAAATTCCCGATAGGAGGAACCCCGATAACAAAGGAAAAGGCCAGCATTTATTTCTCGATCGTTAAGGGACGTCTTTTGGAGAATTTTTGTGGGTGTGGAAAATTCCCGATAGGGAATTAGAAGAGATTTTCAGTTCTTCGGGCCGAGGAAAAAAGAGGTCCTGTGAGTGGACGTGCCTGAGGGTGCGCCTATGTCAAGTGGTATCAGAGCTTATAAAATCTTCTTTGCTTTCTGTAGTAGAGAAAAAGGAAATTCGCCATGCCGCCGAGGAGAAGAGACAGACAATCACCCGATTCAGGGGAGGAAAGGGAAACGCCCAGAGGAAGGGATAGGCAAATACAGAATCCAGAAGTAGAAAGAGAACTGCATAACTTACGCGCTATGATTGTGGACATGGGGACAAGAGAAAGGCAAAAATATGATGCAGGAGATATCAGTGAATTTGAAAATGAAGATGATGCTAGACATGGAGAAGAAGAAATCCCAGCAGAAGATGAAGAAAGTGAACGCTTACTTAAAGCTATTGCAAGAATGAGTACAAAGGTAAAAATGGACATTCCGGTTTATGAAGGAAATCTGAACGTAGAAGATCTTCTAGATTGGATTAGAGCTCTAGACACGTACTTCGACTATGAAGATGTCGAAGAAGACAAGAAATTCAGGCATGCCGTCACGAGATTAAAGGGACATGCAGCCTTGTGGTGGGATGAACTACAAGTGGATAGGCGTTGCCAAGGCAAGCATAAAATTAAGAGCTAGGACAAGATGATTGCAAAGATGAAGGCAAAATTTATTCCCAGAGATTATCAAATCACTTTGTTCAGGAGGATGCAGAACCTGAGACAGAAGTTGATGACAGTAAAGGAATATACTGAGGAATTTTACAGGTTGAATATCAGAGTAGTTCATCGCGAAAGCAATGACGAAAAAGTGGCCAGATATATGAATGGCCTGAGATATGATATCCAGGATGAGATAAGCATGGAAACCATCCGAACGGTGGAGGATGCCTATCAAATGGATTTGAAAGATGAAGAGAAGCTAAGCCGTAAGCAAGGTCAGCGAGGCTGAGGCAGAATTTAGCCCAAAGGAAAATTGGTTGCCCAAGATAAATACCAGAAGCCCAAGGATGACTGGAAGAAACCTTAGTCTCGAACTGAGAGAGGTGGAAGTTCACAGTGAGGGCAATACGCAGAGAAAAGAGGGCAGCATACTAAACAAAAAGGAGGGTATGCCGATAACAATATGTTTCCTCGTACCAGAGGTAGAGGAAGAGGAAGAGGTGGAGTAATCACATGCTTCACGTGTGGGAAAAATGGGCACAGGTCATTCAAGTGTCCAGAGAAAAAGAAGGACAATGGAGAGACTCACATTGCCGAGGCACAGAGGCGAGATGTTGAGGCAGAATAAGCTGAAGGCGGAAGATCGTTGGTGATGCGAAAAGTCCTTCTGACACCAGAGAAAGAAGTGGAAAGTTCAGTCCAAAGGAATAGACTTTTCAGAACAACTTGCAATACCAAGGGTTGGGCATGCAAGGTCATTGTGGACAGTGGTAGCACGGACAATCTCGTTTCAACCGAGATGGTAGAAAAGTTGGAGTTGGAGACGACTGATCATCCAAGTCCATACAAAGTTTCGTGGCTACAAAAGGGACATTAGGTAAATGTCACCAAACAGTGTTTAGTTGATTTTAAGATAGGAGGATATAATGATAAGATTTTATGTGATGTTATCCCTATGGATGTTTGTCATTTATTGTTGGGTAGACCATGGCAATATGATAGAAATGTGATTCATGATGGGAGGATGAACACATACACCCTAGAAAAGAATGGGAGAACTCATATGTTGCATCTAATCGAGGATAAAGAGGTGAAGCCGGAAGTAAGCAACATTGTACTTCTCATGAGTGGGAAGGTACTTCTGACAGAGGTTAAGAAGAAGGAGGATCCGCAATTCATTGTGGTCAGAAAACCGAGAATTTTTCTGACTAGCACCAGAGTGGACGATTTGACAGAAGGAGTTCAGGAACTGTTGGAAGAGTTCGTTGATATAGTAGTGGACGCATTACCTCGTTCGTTTCCATCGATGAGAAGTGTGAGTCATCATATAGATCTCATACTAGGAGCCAATTTGCCAAACAAAGACGCATACAGATTGATGCCGCAAGATAATGAGGAGGTTAAAAGGCAGGTCCAGTATTTGTTGGACAAAGGTTTGGTCTGGGAAAGCTTGAGTCCATGTGTTGTTCCGATGGTACTCAGTCCGAATAAAGATGGAGGCTGGAGGATGTGCACTGATTCAAGAGCCATTAACAAGATAACTATCAGGTACAGATTCCCATTTCCAAGAATGGATGATTTGATGGATTGCTTAAGTGGAGCAAATTTTTTTTCAAAGATTGATTTGAAGAGTGGATATCACCAGATCCACATGAGAGAAGGTGATGAATGGAAAACAACATTCAAGACGAATGAAGTCTTGTACGAATGGCTTGTTATGCCGTTTGGCTTAACAAATGCGCCAAGTACCTTTATGAGGTTGATGAATGAAGTCCTGAAGGATTTCATCGAAAAATTTGTTATTGTATATCTGGATGATATAATGATTTTCAGTAAAACAGAGGCTGAACATATGAAGCATTTATCCATTGTGATGAAGAGATTATAGCAACAGAAGTTGTTGATAAATATGAAGAAGTCCTCATTCATGAAGACATAACTCATTTATTTGGGGTTTGTTATTTCGGAAAATGAGTTGAGGATGGATCCAGATAAGGTGGAGGTAATCAAGAATTGTCCATCACCGAGGAACATATTTGAGGTGAGAATTTTTCATGGACTGGCTAGTTTATACCAGAAATTCATCAGGAATTTCAGTGGAATTAGTGCAGTGATGATGGATATAGTGAAGAAAAGACATAAATCTTTTCCCTGGACTGAAGAGGCTGAGAAGAGTTTCAATTTGTTGAAACAAAAGATTATGGAACAACCAATTCTGGTGTTACTGGATTTTCAAAAGACATTTCAGGTAAAGTGTGATGCAAGAGGGTTTGCAATAGGAGAAGTCTTAAGTCAAGATGACAGGGTTTGCAATAGGAGAAGTCTTAAGTCAAGATGACAGACCGATTGCATATTTCAGCGAGAAGTTGAATGAGGCAAAAGAAAAGTACTCCACGTATGATAAGGAATTCTATGCCATCATCCAGGCATTGAAGAAATGGAGGCACTATTTGATTCCAAAGGAATTTGTTTTATATAGTGATAACCATGCATTACAATTTGTGAGTCAACAGGAGAAGTTGAATCAGAGGCATGTTAAATGGGTTGAATACATGAAGAATTTCACTTTTGTAATCAAGCATATTTCGGGTACTGCTAACAAAGTTGTTGATGCTTTGAGCAGGAAGTGTTTGTTGTTGCAGGAGTTCAAACTCAGGACGTTAGGCTTTGATGATCTCAGGGACATGTATGTCGATGATCAAGATTTTAAAGAAGCGTATGAAACAACTGAGAATCCAGTTCTCAGAGATAGCAACAAATGGGCCGAATACATGATCCAAGAAGGATTGTTGTTCAGAGGCAATCAACTATGTATTCCAAATTGCTCCATGAGGGAGAATCTGTTAAAGGAAAAGCACAGTGGAGGATTGGTTGGACACTTCGGTCATGATAAGACATTCGCGAAGCTGAGAAAGTCATACTTTTGGCCAGGAATGCGGTCAGAGGTCAAGAGGTTTGTAGATAGATGCATAATTTGCCAGCATCCGAAGGGGAGGAAGTAGAATGCAAGATTCTATCAACCATTTCCCATACCAGAGAGGTCGTGGGATGAAATTAGCATGGATTTCATCTTGGGATTGCCAAGGACGCAAAGAGGATTTGATTCATTCTTTGTGGTAGTGGATAGGTTTTCCAAGATGGCACATTTTATCCCATGCCAGAAAACTAGTGATGCAACTAACATCACAAATCTATTTTTCAAAGAGGTTGTTCGATTTCACGTCTTACCAAGGAGTATTGTTTCGGACAGAGATACGAAATTCATAGGACACTTTTGGAGGACATTGTGGAAGAAGATGGGGACTAACTTGATGTTTAGTTCAACTTATCATCCTCAGACGGATGGACAAACATAAGTGGTGAACAGAAGTCTGGGAGACTTGCTGAGAAGCTTGGTGACAGAGCACCACAGCCAGTGGAATAGTATATTTCCGCAGGCAGAGTTCGCATATAATGACTCAGTGAATAGGAGCACTGGCCAAAGTCCATTTCAGATTGTGTATGGTATGCATCCGAGAGGAGTTTCTGAATTAAGGGATTCCGAACAGACTATGACTAGGAGTGCAAGTGTCGAAGAGTTCGCTGAGGTGATGAAAGAACTTCACGGCCAGGTAAAGCAGCGACTGCTAGATTCAAGTCACGAATATAAGTGCAGAGCCGATCAGCATAGAAGACAACTTCAGTTTGAGGTTGATGATTTAGTTCTAGCGCACTTGAGGAAAGAAAGGTTACCGAGGGGAACATACAATAAATTGAAAATGAAGAAAATCGGGCCATGTAAGGTCTTGAAAAAATTGGGGGAAAATGCTTATGAGATTGAGTTACCAGATGGGATCGGAATATCTCCGATATTCAATGTCGTAGATTTATATCCTTATACAGCTGAGGAAGAAGGAACAGAAGGTGAACAATCAGAGGTTCAGTGGAAGAAGCAGATGCTAGTTGCAGAGAAGCCACAGATGGAACAGATACTGGATAAATGAGTGGGTAAGAAGACCAGAAGGAAATAATACTATGAGTATCTGGTCAAATGGAAGGGCCATCCAGTGGAAGATGCTAGCTGGGAGAATGAAGCAGAGATACATAAGCATGGATACACCGTGCAGGAGCTCATGGACAGGAGCCCATGAAATTTTTCAAGCAAGGGAGTATGATGCAGGAGCATCGCAAATATCAAGCAAGCGTGGAGCAAGCGCAACGCAATTTTTTGAGCACATGATAATTGCTTGAAAATCTTTTTGAAGTTGATGCACCAAATCCTTAATGAAGCCATTTATGAAGGGGCGCCTTTGTATATTCTATTGGACCTTGAGCGATTCGCTCTCGTCCTTAGTAGATAGGAGGTATTTAAATTAGTTAATGCAGGTAGATAGACTTGAATTCATAGATTAGACAGTTTTAGAAAGAAGGAGGGAAAACAGATATAGACACCCTCATTGTACATTGTAACGATAGTTGAAGCAGGAAGAGCACATGAAAATAGCAGAGAGCTATAGAAGAACATCCATGTATAGATCTTGAATTAATAGAAGAAGTTGATTCAAATCCATGATTTTGTGTCTTTTCTCTGTATGGTGATGTTAAATGATGTGCTCATGAGTGTTTGTTTTCCTATTATGCATTTGCTTTGTTGTTGTGTATGTGATTTCATGTTTGAGTTTGAAATCTGAGGGGAAGAACAAATGAGTTTCAATTGTTTCTCTATCTGAGCAAGGACTCCTGCAAGGAGTGCAGTTGAATTCGTCTGCAAGGAGTGCCTTGACAGAGGCTCAGGTAGTTTAACTCTTGTTCTCGTTCACCTAGAAGTGAAATTGGGTTACTGGAGCCGTGAAAGGTGTGCGCAGGCTAAGGAAAGTCTCAGTTGTGAACCTGAGTGGAGCATTGAGAGACTACTGTTGCAGGTGTGTGCAGGGTCGAAGGATTCAAACATTTGAGGTGTTTGAATGGTTTCCGCAAGGAGTGCGAGCAGGGGGTTCAAATTCTAAAATATTCAGAATTGACAAAGCTCAGGAGGTATAGAACCTTTGAGTGGACCTAAGGAAGGATTGCACAGGGATTTCAGGCCTTGGAGCATCTAAACTCAGTGTTGCAGGGTTTCACACAGGAGGATGAGTGACCACAGAGGAACACTTAGTTATTTTCAAGAAATCCTTAAGGAGGAAGAAATCAACGGTCGGGATCTTGTGGAGAGGATTGGTGAAATCCCGCCAGCCGTTGGATCCGCCAAAGAGGCGAGGAGGTTATGGCCGCATTCGGAGTCCAAGCCGAGGGGTCGTGAGTCGTTGGATCGGAGATCAGTTAGCCGTCAACTGTCTGGTTCGATAGGAATTGCATGGGATTTAAGTCCCCATAAGCAAAGGGAAACCCCTGAGAAGACATTGGAGTTTTGTTCATCGGGGTTCACACAAGTGAAATAGTTAGACTTTGTGTTTGGGCGAAGTCCGAGATTTGATCTGAACCATCCATCATTTGGGACGCGTGTCAGAAGATATGACGAAGTCGGGGTTCACGAGAGCAGAAGATCTGGAATTTCCATAGGAAAACCCCGGCATAATATGAGCCGTCTGTTCAGGGGGACAAGTGTCAGGAATCCGAAGAGAGTCAGGATATTCAGCGTCGGGAAATCGAAGTTCCTGAGGACAAGAAATTTGGGACGTCACAAGTCTCGAAATCTAGGAGAAATCGAGACCGTCCATCTTGGGAGGACACGTGGAAGCAATCGGCACCATCGGGAAAAGTCCCGACAAGGAGGTCGTCCATCGGTGTTTGGGTCATCGGGATATCGGGGATCCTGGTGACAAAGTGTTTACGCATTTTGGAATCGCGAACCATGAAACCCCGACGAGGAAGAAGGTGCACTGTGCGGCCAACTGTTAACACGTCGGAAAGAAGGGAAGCGCCATTAAGGGAGCCCGTTGTCAGTAGAATGACTAATCGGGATTCGAGGAATCAGGAATCCCGTGGGAAAGTGTTTTTCAACATTTGAAATCCCATAGCCCTGACGAGGGACAAGACTGTGGTCACGGGGATAACGGTCATATGGGCCAAAGCCTATAGCCAGGAGGGCTAACGCGTAGAGAGCACGTCGGGATTCGAAGGATCATGAATCCTGAGGGCATGTATGTTTCGACATTGGAATGCTCGAAACCCCGATGGGAGTTATGGCTGCGGTCATGTAAGTGAGGTCATGGGGACCAGGCATATCCAGGAGGGGCTAAGGCAATAAAGGAGCGTATCGAGGATCGGGGATCGGTAAAACAAAGTGTTTGGACATTTCAAATGTCAAATTCCCGATAGGAGGAACCCCAATAACAAAGGAAAAGGCCAGCGTTGATTTCCCGATCGTTAAGGGAGGTCTTTTGGAGAATTGTTGTGGGTGTGGAAAATTCCCGATAGGGAATTAGAAGAGATTTTCAGTTCTTCGAGCCAAGGAAGAAAGAGGTCCTGTGAGCGGATGTGCCTGAGGGTGCGCCTGCGTCACATACCTTGGTCCATATATTAAATATCCTCCAATTGTTTCCTTCTGAAACATCGTAGAAAACAAGTTCTAGCGAAAATTCCAAGGTGTCGCAGGTGTAGCAGTGAAACCCCAAGACTTTGAGCTCTGATACCAAATGTTAGGAACCAAATAGAAATATGGCATAGAAAAACCTTAGAATAAGTGATCAACGCCTTGAAAAAGAGAGAATTTCAGACAATAAGCCTCTTCGAGGAGGCAACCTCTTTATACACCACATAATTTCCAAATACAAGATGATTCCAAATGAAAAGGTCTCCTTGGTATATACAAGAGACTAGGAGGCACAATTACAACTAATGGACCCAAGCCGACATAAATAAAATAACATTACTAAAGTAGTATTCCCTAATTAAGGGGTAATGTGCCACTATTTAGGGCTTAACATGAATTTTGAGATGGGCATTGGTTGTTGAGTGGAGCTGAGAGGTGAATTGTGGAAGGTTGAGATATTGGTGGGATAGGTGTTGTTCTTCAAGTTTGGGCATGAAGAGATATGAACCCTTGGGGTTTCCTAGAGCTAGGTACTTGGTGAGGTTGTTCCTAGTTGGATGGGAGGTAAATCTAGTTTTGGTAATCTAATTTTGAGAGGAGTGCATCTAATTGATATGATGTGAGCTACTTTACTAGACTCAATCAAATCTAATAAGAGGTATTTCTCACCACTATTGATCAATTGCTAAATTGTTATTAATTTCCAAATGAAATGTTGTAATCTACTACAAATGTTGTTATGTTGTTAGTAAATAGTAAATATAAATTGTTGTTTTTAAATTTTTCATACAAATGAATAAAAATTATTTTGATTACAATAGAAATATATAAATTATATATAAATATCACCATAGAATAATTACATATGTTCATAACCATATTTGAATTAGAATAGACTATCTGAGTTAGGTCAGAGAATCAGTACACGAGAGTATGGCCCCTGAATATACTGAAGGGTTCTTACAATATGATTTGAAGGAATTTTAGAGTGCACTTCAAATGAAAGACTAAAACACATAAAAATACTAAAACATCATTAAAACAATAAAAAAAAACATAAAAAGACTAAAATACCTTACTCGAAAAAGATTATAGTTCCACGATACATGTGTGTGAGATATTTCCATAGAGAAAGTTGATACAACTGCCACATCAACAATCGAAGTGATTGATGCATCTCAAAATCACTTAGGAGTACTATTATCTTGTAGCAACTGCACAAGAAAAATAATTACATATTTATTTAAAACGCAATAAACTATATATACAATAATTCTTATTTTTGTGTGTGTAATAAAAAAAAATCCATAAAAATGATTTCACACTAACCTCGTCCATGAAACTATCCTATATAAGATTCTACATCAATCCATAACAATTATACTTACATCTCGAGAATATATGAGGATTGCATGAACTAGGATCATAATGGCTAGTCTATCCATGTTATTTTCCTTATTGGACTCATCTACATGGCCTAAAGGTCCAACCACTAGCCATCCATTACCAGGTTGGACATTGTCTGAAGATTCCTCCTGGCATGACAAAGTGGTGAATGTGCTATGCTAAATAAAACTATGGGTTAGGGTGGTAAGATGTTTGGTTTGACACATGAACTATTCGAAATCCTAGGATATTGGGTATTGAGGTTAGGAATCCACCTAAGAGCGTGAGGCCCTCCTAGTGGGTCATGATTGAAATTCTATTGGTCTTGCATCGGCCCATGAAGTACCTCCTAAATTTCACCAATGTCAAATTAGTTGACATGGAGACCTAAAAAAAAGTTGGCCGACAATGTTTTGAGAAAATACAGTGACACCTCCCTTACTCTCATGTACCCAACACCCATGTTGAGTCTCGTCAATGCAGAAAATGACTTTTCTTGCTAAATACAAATTTAAATATTCCCCATACGTACAAAAGAAGATCCAAGGGGAAAAACTCCCATAACAATTACAACAAAACCATATGTTGATTTTCTTATGTATATACCAACATTTATAAAAATAGGAATGCATCGAGAAAACCATAGAGCAAACAAACACATTATTCAAATATTCATATACAAAGTGGAATAATCGTAATAAACAATAGATAAATTATCTATTTATAAATATAAAAAACTGGATCCATATGAAGGATGAACCTCTCAACCATAAGCATTGTTGCTCCAAATCTCAAAATTAGACCACCCCCGTGTTGAGCATATGAATCCACAAGGAGGTCCAGTCCCCTGGTTGTCCTACAACAATTCCAATCCACCAACTCTCTCTTCCCAACAACCTGCACAACCTATGGAACGTACCCTCTTCATTTCTCATGGCCCCTTATGTTGTACCATTCATTCATCGGGGCTACTAGTGCACTTTGTTGGCTAGGAATCTCTTAGTTGTGGACTTCATGAACTCTTGGTTGTTTCAAGAGTTCTCACAACAACCTTCACAAGGCTCTTGATCCATTTCCTCAACATGAAATGCACTACAATATTATAACTTGTTTTACAGGCACACATGCCTCATTTTCAGCACAAGACATAGTCAAACAATGGCTTCCTTCAAGATTATTATGGATGGTTCTATTTACAACACTCAACTCGCATTTTTCTACCCAAAATCTACATGCAAAAACTATCCACATTCCCCATACAAATTTCCTTCTTCTCCCTTGCTTGCTTGACTATCACTCTTCCCAAAGATGATTTTACTTCAACCCCATGCTCCCCAGTAACTAAAGGATGTCCCTCCTCACACCCACCATATTACATGGGTTTAATGATTGGATTTGGGAACACTCAACAACAAAGTAAAAGGTTTACACAGCGACAATAAATCATGGATTTGGGTTGGATTAATACCCTTAAACAAAATACCCCTTGTACCCCTCTCTCTTGTGTAATCATAGCCCCCCATCATTTTCATCCCTCTCATATCAAATCCAATGATTATTAATTTTATTAATTAATTCAATGCACTTAATATAAAATTTGGACCCTAAATATATTAATCAATACAGGCTCTTTTCCCCAAACATATCGACTCACCATTCTAATGATAGTTAGACAATTACATTATAATCGACGAGATTAAAACTAGGGATGTTACATGTATATTTCAAGGAGGTTCGTCAAAAAACACAAACCACCTATTCATACAATTGTATATAAAATATTGGTATGTGCATCGGTCCATAGAAACATGCTTCTTTGCTAGAGGAGGATGTAAACTAGTTCTATGGTCAACAAACAATGTCATTAAATGTTGTTTTGAAATTTGTAAATCTCTCACCTAGTTCTATTTAACCATGTCCTATAGTAGTCAAACACCCTAGCCCCATATTCAACAATATTAGATAATTGACCTTGGACATTGGCAATTAATGGGAGATACACTAGTTTGAAGGGATGTAGCAAGGGAAATGTGTGATGGCTTTCTGGTGCTTCTAAAATAGCCAATTAGGTTTTTGAGTGATTCAATGTCATTGTTAATTTTAGTTTTTTCATCGTTACCTAGTGGTTGGGGGTTAGTGTTGGGTATTGATTTAGTAGGTTATGGTGGATTTTAGTTTTATTCATGTGTATGGTCCATGAAAATATAGTCTATATGTTTCATTTTAACAAGAACAAAATAATTTTTGTTTTCTTTCTTAATTTATAGAATTTAAGAAATGTAAATAAAATAAATTGATAGATAAGTACCTTGAATGAATGGTATAAATAATAAATGATAACAATGGAAACCTTTTTTTAATTGCCATAGGAACATGTACTCCTTCTTCCCCTCAAAATGCACCTTGTACTAATAACATGTTACATGATTTATAAATGAAGTTGTGGCCCTATTCCTTTAAAAATAGACATGGGAATTTATGTGCATTATTGATCATATTCATTCCTAAAATGCTCACATGTTCCTTTCAAATCTGATTTTGTGGTCTAGTTGGTAGGCTACATGACAATTCAGAGAATCTCAAAGCTAATTATGAAGGAATGGGTGTGATCTCACAAGAGTGTATTCTTGGGCTCTCCATTGCCACTTTTTCATCCATCAACTTCATATGAGGGTCCTTAAGTCTTTTAATCACAAAGTATTATCAACTTTAAAAATAATATTAACATCCACTTAAACATGTATTATGTGGTTTTAATGACAAAGGAAAACCACTACTTAAATGATAATACTTAAATGATAATGAGAAAATATTTATTTATGTTATCCACTCTAAAAAAATCTTATAAGATATAAAAATATAAATTTTTGGTCTTTTCTAGAAAGATGTCTTTGTAATTCCTTTCTTTATAAGGTCAATTTAAAAAAAATGTCTATATAATTTCTTTCTCAAAAAAATAAAATTTTGTTTCAAATCAATATTAACTAACTATTGATTATATGCTACATATGTAACATACCTAGAAACCTTTGTGCTCTAATGCTACAAGGTACTTTTTGAAAATTACAATGTTTCCTTCATTTTGTTGCTTTGATACCATTTTTTTTTATAATGAGCCTTTTAGTTGGGTTGAAATCTACATTTTTGTAGTTCTCTCATTCAAACATAATGAAACATCTCATGGAAAAATGATATAATATTTATAATGCAAGAATAAATATAAAAAAAATACAACATTGAGTTCACAAAAAAATAACAATATACACATAATTACAAATTAAACCATAGTATTTATGTTTTCGGGAATTAAATCACCAATTGGATGCAGATGAAGAATGTTCCACGCAACCATAGTCTTTTTATTTTCTATATTTTTTTCTACATCAAGGCCACCCTTGAGCTGAGACTATGAGTCCACAAGGGAGAAACCTCCTATGGCTCGCTCTAATCCTCTCACATAGCCCAATTTTCTAGATATCACAATCTATAAACTTTCAAAACAATCTCAATCCACAAGTTCTCTTTCCCTTTCAACCTGCAAAAACCAACGAACTAAATCCCCTTCTCCATCATGCAATCCCTCAAGCTAACCCACTTCCCTCCTTAGATCCAACATAGACTTGCTAGAAAATCTCACTATTAGGAACTCAAGCTTACCTCTATGACAACAATTATCCTCACACAAGGTCATACTTTCCTCATGGTTTCGTTCCCATAATCTTTATTACAACCTTAGTGCAACACATTAGTCTATGAGACAAACTTCTAGGGAAGAATGAACAAACACCAACCCAACAACCTTTGCATGACCAATATCATAGGTTATATTTGCATGCCAATGATTAGCCACATGTCTTCTTAATAAGCCCACGTATCTCACTTCCTCACTAACTCCAAGTTTCAAAGACTTTGGAAAATATAAAGTAAATGACTTAGGCTTATGATATAAAAATGTTAGATTACTTGGCCCCCCAAGCCCCATTTTTTCCCCCTTTGGTGGAATCATAGCCCTTAGTGTGGAGCCTATAATTTATTGTATTATCGTTTAATGCACAAATTACATATCATTGATTGTATTTTGGACCTTCATCATATATACATTGTTAATTTAGAGATCAAAACTAAGGTGTTACAACATAAAATCTAATTGACGAACTAAATTTTAGGTTGGAGTTATGATTCATGACCCTGGCCCTGGCTTATTATTTTCATATGTGTTGGAATAACTCCTACTTGTTTTGTTAATTAATGCTAGATTATTCATCATATCATATTGGTTGTCATTCATTATTGTATAGATCAATGTGAGGTAGAAAACATGCTTTTTATGTGAGTTGTTTTGTTTTAGGTTCTTAGATCTAGTTGGATGTGAGAGATCTTCTCCAACAAGCTAGCTCCTAGTTTACAATATAGTAGAGATATTCTCTCAACTAGTTTGTTAAGCCAAAGTGTGATGCATTTATATGTAACACTGTTGGTTGAATACATATTACTCGGTTTATTTTTTCATGAAATGAAATCCTTGTCTACTCCATCATTTCCTTGTCTACTCCATCATTTCCTTTCATGGTATTAAAGAGGGATTGGGATTGACTCATTGAAGAACCAAAAAAAATTGAAAAGATGTGAATTCTAATCCTATGTAAATAAAGGATAAGTAGAATTAGCTTAGTCTATCATTTCCTTTCATGGTATTAGAGAGGGACTCGGATTGACTCCCTCACCTGAGAACCGAGAAAAATGTGAGAACCAAGAAAAATGAGAGAAATGTGAGTTATAATCCTCTGTAAATAAAGGATAAGTAGGATTAGCTTAGTGAAGGAGAATGAATTGTTGGTGAGAGTAGATTGTTTATTGAGTGACTGTTTCTGCGTTAAAATGTTTATGTTTCTGCGTTAAAATGTTTATGAGTGAGTGTCCGTCTGCACAAGTTGCAGGTATGAGCTGCCTTTGAAAAGTCCGCCAATTTGATATCTGCCAGAGATCTTCTCGGAAGAGCAGTCGTCCATGGATCACAGTAGCCAAGGGAGTCAAGATGAGCGTTGAAGAGACCACCATATCTGCAGATTTGTGTAACTCTACTATCTGTCGGGAGAGATGGGAAAAATGCCGAGGTTGGGGAATTTCCATTTCCATCCATGGACGTCTCAAGCCATACATATGAAGGCCATCATCATTAGGACCATCAACATGGATGAATGCGATCCCTACTTCTTTAAACAAGAAGCTCGAAATTTCCGGCTCAGCGTCCTCAAAGAGGAGAATTTGGGAGGAGGAAGAGCAACAGCTGGGCTTACGGGAATGGCTGAGGCTCGGAAACCACACCCTCGATGGGTTCTGATACAAGGAGAACTTCACCATTCACTGCTGCAAATTCGGATTCAACCGCCGGCCAAGGAGAAAGATGATGAGGATGTGTGCATTAGCAAATGACAACAAGGATTCCAAGGTTGTGCTTCCAGCACGCCTGTGCACTCTCAGAGCTTTCCATGAAAGAGGAGATAATGTTGTGAAAGTCGAGCCCCAGCCTGACAGAATGCCATGTTTCTTCAACTCCCTTGTCGCAAGTGTCGACCATGTAGCCAAATTCAAATATTGGAAATCCTTTCGTTGTTTCACAAAGATTGTTGTTTTCCGGCAACCATCAACCTGGAGCCATTGGAGGGAACTCTTTGTTTCACAAGATGGATGTGTAAAAGATCTGCAAGTTTGGGGTCTCTGCATGGCTTCCATTGTCAGTGCTGCTGGATTCGGATGGGATTCTTCTGCTAAACACTAGTCGACGACATCTTTTTCGAGTGATATAATGAATTTGTTGACAATGTGTTTAGAGTGTAGATCCTTCGAGACATAGCTAACAAAAGCATGTTGGTGGTTGTTTTGGACAAGGAGACTGCAAGGAAAGTGGGGTCAGCTATATTAATTAGCAGCAGATTTTTTTTTTTTAATTAGTGCAGTTTGTTAGACTTATACTTGGTTTGTGAAATAAATGGCGATGAATCTCCAAAATCAGAGGCATTTGGATCTTGCGCAGTTTCAACCTAAGTCCAACCTAAAGCTTGAGATTCGAAATTCCGCCAATCTCAAGGTTTGTCTAACCTAATGCCGAACTTGAAATAAATGGCGATGAATCTCCAAAATCAGAGGCATTTGGATCTTGCGCAGTTTCAACCTAAGTCTAACCTAAAGCTTGAGATTCGAAATTCCGCCAATCTCAAAGTTTGTCTAACCTAATGCCGAACTTGAAAGCGAATTCAAAATTGAAATCTTAGGACGAAAGAGAATTTTATTTATGTTTGGGATGAGATTTTTTTAGGGTTCAATATGTATAGCCTAACTTAAAGCAGAACCTTATCCGAATATTATTGGAAAATTTGAATCCAAATAAAAGCTAATCATTGCCAAACCAGAACTCGAACCTGAACCATGTGACTTAGGTTTCAACTTAGATGGATGATTGTTCATATCATCTCATACAGGACATTGCAAGCGCTAATGGTCTCCAATGGTGCTGGGAAACTTGGGTCACAACAGGGAGAGTACACCTTTTGGAGGAATATGTGGCAACCTGATGGAGTTCGAACCTTAAGATTTCGACATGCTCCAACATGTTGATGAAGACCTTATTTGCCAAAGATCATAACAAGTATTTGTTAAGAGAGGGTCTTGGAATAACTACTTTTCTTGTTAAGATTAGTCATTATATCATAAGATTATGATTCATTATTGTATATATCATTGTGAGGCAGAGAGCTTCTTCTCTACTTGAGTTGTTTTCTTCTAAATTGTTAGATCTAATTGGATTTAGATGTGACAGATCTTTTCCAACCAGCAATTCTTCTCTACTTGAGTTGTTTTCTTCTAAATTGTTAGATCTAGTTGGATTTAGATGTGACAGATCTTCTCTAACCAGCAAGCTCCTAGTTTAGTGCAGTTGAAGTCATTCCTAATTTAGTACAGTTGAAGTCGTGAAATGAAGCAGCTATTACATAAGCAACTGTCATGACATCATCCCGATTCTCCACCCACAGAAATCTATTCGGCCAACAGTATAACCATTGATTTGATTGATCAAAATGTCAATCAGTGTGTGCTTTTATTCCTTTTGCGCGTGAAGCTTGTCTGCTCAGGTTCGTCCATTCCTGGATTATGAATCTTGTGTTATCACATGCTTTGGCATTATATGTCCAGCTGATTCCTGGATTATGAATCTTGTGTTATCACATGCTTTGGCATTATATGTCCAGCTGATTCCTTTTGTGCATAAATGCATTGTACCAACACATCACAACAAAAATGTACAAAATTTTGAAGGAAATAGTAACAAACAAATAGAAGTGACGTGGCAACAAACGGGTAAATTACATGATTACCGTGGTCTATCCTTTCCTTCAGTCGCATTTAATTGGTGCGTCTTTCAATTTATATCTATTAAATATCATAGTGTACGTTGTATGGGTGTATATAATCTTTAATCAAAATGTTAAATCAAATACAAATATAATTTTATTATAATAAAAGTGTACAAAATTACATTAAAAAAATTAATTATAATGATATATTATGTTATAAAAATTAGAGATAAAATCAAGATTTTGATTACAATAAAAGTGTACACCATTATGAATTTCAACAAAGAAAGTGAAGTAATGCTTTTAATTATTATGCGATGTTTTTTTTATAATGTAATGTTGTAATGTTTTTTTTTTAAAAGTGTACACAATTATGAAATTATGAATTTCAACAAAAAAAAAAGTGAAGTTATGCTTTTAATTTTTATGTGATGTTTTTTTTTTTTTATATAATGTATTGTTGTAATATTTTTTTTTTATAGAAATAGAAAAATAAAAATAAAAAATTAATTTTAAAGTTATATTTAAATTAGATATTAAATTGGTATATGAGATCTTCTTATTTGTAGGAGAAGAAACTCCCTCTATACATTAATAAATATACATAATCTACATTAATATTAATATTTAATATGAGATACAATACTAATTATATAATTAAAGTGTTAAACAAATAAAAAAAATTAATAAATAATCAAAATTTTAATGTGGTACAATATTAAACAATAATTAAAACATCAAAAATGTGAGAAAAGTTGAGGAAAAATATATGTACGAGAAAAGTCACTACATGGGCATTAATGTAGTGATTGGCATAGATGTATATGTTATATTATATAGGTATGAGTGAGGTGCACATTGGGCTAACCTTGTCCATCAACATCTTCAAAGTTGAAAAATTATTGTTCACATGGATTTTTTTTGTTGGGGACTATGACTTGTATGCCAACTTTTCTTTTCGAATCAAAGTTGATGTGAAGAGCTAGGGGTAAGGTGTTTTATTACCTTTATCTTCAATTGTGTAATCCTTTTATTAAGAAGTCATTGAGACAATTATGGTCATACAAAGTTAGATTTGATTATTGTAATTTTTTTATATACACATACGTTATGTATGATGCAAGTCTAAAGTGGGGTTGATTCATATGCTTATCGCTTGAGTCTAAGACCCAATTTGCTAGAGTCTATATTTGAAATCATTCAAGTGTGAGCCCCAAGCTGTAAGTAATAAAACATGTGATCTATAAACTACCATGGATATTCCACTGGAATACTTTATCACAACAGATCTAATAAAATAATGAAATCCTTCCTATTAAGGTTAATTTCCTTTAGATCTCCAGAATATTTAGTTACTGATAAAATATATATAAGGAAGAAAAAATAGAGAACAGTAAAACACATTCACCCCGTCCACAAATAATCACAAGATATGACCTCAGAAACTCAATATGAAAGATAACCCATGTAGAAGGTGAAGTTGCTCTGCTCTTTTTTCTTTGGTAAAGAATTGAAGCAAGCACAAAGAAAGAGACACTCTCTGTGGAGTTTCCTTTGACTTGTGGCCTACATGGATACTACAAAATCTCTCCTCCTCTGTTATGCTCACAGAATACCACTCTTGAATGTTTTGCTAAGGTATGGAACAAGATAGAATGGAAAATAATGGAACCCCTTCTCCTCTTAGTGGCACAGTATTTAACATAGCTTGATAGCCATCTAGGGATATGTTTTTGAATTCTTGAACCTTCAATTGTGATAAGGTTTTGGAACTTCTAGAATGTTCTTTGAAAACCCACTACATTGATATCCCCACATGTCTAAGTAATGGAGGCTAACATGGCATCCACTCGCACCATGGTGATCAATATGGTAGGTCAACTTGTAAGAGGCACAACTTTCTCATACGAACTGCAATTGATGAATGGTTTGCACCATTGGAAAGGTATCGATGTGTAGAATTTCGAATCATCCTCCATAGTAAGGTTTGGACAAAAAAAATGGTCATTTGATGCCTCAAAATGGCTTGAGAAGACTTATAACTATGTTTTGGACCCAAATTTCCAAATTTGGACCAGCCGCTGAAATGGCCCTACAAGCTAATTCCTCTAAATTATCTACCCAAAATTTTGGGTACTAAGAATTAGTTGTTCCACTATCCTTTCATTCTGCGTTGTGGGGAGGCCTTGGCCCTCCCTAGTTTCACCTTGGAGAAAAACCTTACTTAGATTGATTGGTCGTGACCCACCTATCCCCCTATTTGTTGTTTACGCTCACTCAAATCCTCTCTCAAAACTTTGTAAGCTATCCCCTTTCGTTTTTGTTAGAAGTCGAGAGTTCCCTTTTGGATAAAGCCACCCGCGTTCGCGAGGAAGTTCAAATAATTTGAACATTCATTCGTTTCTAGATAAGGGTCACACATCCAGGTTTTGCTTGTATGTAAGGATAACAATCCCACTCTCGATTATGAGGTTGATGACTGTCACTATAATGGTATACCTTATTTAAAATTTCTACGAGATTCGATCCTTGTTTACTATGTGTAACTTCTTATCTTAGTTGTGTTTAATTAATTCACTCTTAGTGCACATCCCTTCTTCTTTGATAAAATGTATTTGCCAAAATTTTTAGGGTCTGTTAATTATATCCTTGAGCTGAAAGTCCTGTTATTTTAGGCATGACTTCAGTTCATTAAAAAATAGCCCTTTGATGATAACAGGAATTGATACATGTACCTTTCCTTTTGGATTACCATTTAAATTTTATATTAGCATTTTCTATGGAATTTTGTTTAATGTTTTATTCTGGTATTATTCGCTTCTTTCCTTATTATATGGTTCCTTTTAGGTTATTGTTTATTAGCATGCCAAATACTTTATTTGAGGGGTTTTACAGTGATAAGATTGGCATGATGGGAAATTCCATGAAATTGATATCCTCAAGTTCCCAAGAGTTTTTCGAGTAGACAAATTATGCATTTCACTTCCTTGGGATTACATGTCTCATAGAATGTAGAGAAAATCAAATGGAAGAGAAGAGTGTGTAGCTCATCTCTCTACTAAGTAGGTTTTCAATTAAAAACAATGAAGCATATAATCTAAAAAACAAAATCAACAAGCTCATGAGTAAGAGGGATCAAGTAGAGATATTTCAGTCATGAACCAATCATGCTTATCTTCCCAAGTTATGCATAAACTCATTTTTGGTTCAAGGAGTGTTTAAGAGTGTGGGGTCCAATAGATTGATGAGTTACAACCCACAAAAATTCACATCTTGAAATTTATCACTATGGCGGAGGTTAAAATAGATGTTTAGAACTCAGAATTAAAATCCTTAGAAGTTGCATGAAGATATTCCATTAGGGTATTTACAACTCTAAGGATTTGGATGATTTCAACATGATGTTGTAAGTGAGACATTATTAAGCCATGATAAAAATCATATCATCCAAGAATGTGACAAGACTAAGTGACTCGAGATTATAAAATTCAAAGGATGGAAGATACTCTACAAGAAAATATTAGGTCTGAAATTATCATGTTTGACATTGCTAGAATTGAGTCTTTAAACGACGAGTAACAAAGTTATTGACTTAACAAGAGTTGCGACCTAAAAATGAGAACTCTATCCCTTAAAACCCATTTTTTTACTTAATAAAAACATGAAAATAAACCCCCAAATGAAAAGTTGGTGATATCGGTAGCACCATTTTTTCTAACCGGGTCAAAATTACAACATTTTTCAAGCATGGCCTTCAAAACTCGTACAGTAGCTCAGAAAAATCTTAAAATCAACACCTAAATAAAAAAATGATGTTACCTAAAGAAAAATGTTTTTTTCAAAACATTAAAATAATAGATAATTTGAAATCTTATTCTTGAGAGTTGTTACCATTAAAACCAAAACCTCAAAATCAACTAACAAATTGAAAAGTACGACTACCAGTAGAACCCATGCTAAAATTGGGGTATTAAAATGACATTTTTTTTAAGTGGTAAAAGAAATCATTGCTATTGTAAACAAAATCATAAAATCAACCATTAAATTCTTACTTTTCAAATCTTAGTTTATCACTCCAAGCACAATATAATACATAATAACGTGAAAAAATCACCCTATACTTTAAAAATTCAACATCACTTTTTAATTTTTTTTACTTATAATAAAAAAAAATTAATACAAATTACATTGAATGAAACATAAATTGTTTCTTAAAAGTATTGTTACATTGTCCATACTCAAAACATATGAGCTAAGAAATTTTATTATATTCTCCATAATAAAAAAATGTAATTCATAAAACATAGAAATGATTCATAACTTCATGTAAGATGATACATAAGTTAAATGCTCATTTCTTGTTACCATACAAACATCATATGGATAAAAAATACATAAAATGTTTCAGACACTTATTCAGATTGACTCATGGATTCTGAAATACCATCATAATCTCCATTGTCTTCAAATGAATGATTGGATGAAGATGTAGATGATCCATATTGTTCTCTATTGTCGATGAATGTGCCATTTGAGTCTACATGCATGCCAAATATTGCAAATGTCAAAATCCTTTTAGATATGCAAATATACTCAGTAGACTCTCATCTTGAAGTTATTTGTAGTGGCAATAACTTCTTGATAATATTTGTTGTCATGGAGGGAAGAGTTCCTCTCTTTGTCAAATTGAATTCATAAACAAGTATGTCAATATACTCTAATTTTAAGAGGTCATTGTGATGACGAGTTGTATTTTGACCCCTTTTTTTTCTCTTTCTATTGACATGTTTCTCAACCACCATCTCTGGCTTGTACACGCCATTGAATGGTTGTGTACCTGTTGCATACCAAAGCACTTAAATTTCTATCCCATCTTCATTTTGTTTCTCAATGTTTGTAACCTTTGCAATCCAAAATGGATAACCATGTAGTTCTTCAGTCACTAAGATTGAAATCATGCTACTCTCCTTAATATCATGTATTGAACCCATGTAAAGGTATTCCATGGCTTCACGATGTGCATGTAATCATTAAGAACCAATATACATTTTTGTTTCCTCTACTTGTGTAAACTCAATAGCACCTTGAGATTCTTGTTGTTGAACAATGTTTCTTTCCTTAGATTCATTTGGAATATTTTGTGTCCAATGAGGTGGAGTCTTCAAAAAACATAGTTACCACCTTAGCGAGAACTCTACAAAGTTCTTGTTTTTGGGGGGGTCAAGTATTTTACCCCATTTTTAAAAATGGTGATA
>SNQJ01S0099842.1:0-17517 GCA_010110895.2 Picea sitchensis
CAAGCAGACCCATAAATAACCAATGTGCACCCATTAATTAGTTTGCAAATGTCAATATTTTGCAGTATTCACAGAGAACCCAGAACACAATACTTCCACACAGTCAAAAAACTCAATAAAACACAAAATCCATGCATTAATGAGGCACCATTTGATTCATAAAATAGAGAGTCCATCATGGATGGAAAGATTAGATCCATACCTGAGAGTAAATCGCTTCAATGACGAACTGGTCGAGTTTCCCCCTTCCAATCCTGAAAACGTGGAGCCTTCACATTCAATGGAGCAACAATGCAACAATGTTAGGGTGACGAGCTCAAGGGAGGTTTGGAGTGACGTGCAGTAAATGCGCGTTGCTTCCTCACCTGGGCCTATTCAATTCCATGTACGAGCCAGCCCACTAACATAACATTCACCACTAACATCAAACCATAACCAATGCCAAAATTCAATGCAATATCCATCGTCCATCGTAAGATCTAATACCATATCTATTGTATAGTGTGTCACCCAAGATATATCACATCTATATATTAACCTCTTTCCATAACTCCATATGATAATCATACATCAATGTTACCATATGTGTCCCCGTTCAACTTTTAATAAAAATTGCATAGTCCTTTAACCAAACCATAGTATAATAGCTAGGTTCAATACTTGTATTCATTCATTTGAAGTTTTATGTGTAGTCTTTTACTGTGGCCTTTGGATTAACACATAGTTCCTTTCTTTTTGTTTCGATCTAGCTCTCATTTAATAATACTTTGCATACTCATATGTGGATAAGTAATCAATATATGATTTAGTAGTCAAGGTTATAACATAACATAGCATGGCACTTGTGAACATCATGATCCTCATGACCATAGGATTTCCCTGTACCATAAGTAAATATCAACAGCATTTATGCACAATGCATCAACCACCCATTTATAACATCAATGGAACCAAGATTGCATCATCAACAGTATAGGACTGTGTAAGCAACATCATAACAACAGCAACATCATAACAACAGCAACATATAAGCTTAACATGTCCATCTTTGCACCTCTAGTCTAGAAGGGGGTCCCACCTACTAGTATTATATTATTATCATAATTAAATAATAGCGCTTTAGCAATCCTTTGCGGGTGGAATTCATCGTTGCGATTTTAATCGTCAACAATGTGTAGACACAAATCCAAGATCAGCATACACATAGTACTTTTGAATTCACCTACATGATTCATTCCACAGATAATCCTTCAAACCTTAGTCACATGTAGCCTTCATACCCTAGCCAGCTTCATAGCATCATTCTAGAATATAGTCCCTAACGGCAACATCACAACCTCATAATACTAGTGCACACGGTAGCATAACAGTGATGGCAACATCACAACATCAGAATAGTGCATATGGAAACATCGCAATATCATAATAGAGCACACGGCAATATCATAATGAAGGTAACAACACAACATCAAAATAGCGCATATAACAGCATCATAGTGATGGCGACATCACAACCTCATAATAACGCACCTTGAGAACAAGAGAGACCCCAAGAAAATCCCTTAGACTTCTCTTGCACACCTTCAGATCCAAAAATGACACCCCAACACCTTTAGCACACCTCAGAATTGATCTCTTGCTTGGTTTCACTACAAATACATACATCTATCATGTATTTATAGTAATTTTGTCCCCACTTTCTAGATCGACCTGTAAAGATTGGTTGATTCGACCTAAATTTTCTGGTTGGGTTGTCATACAGAAAAATTCATATCTCCTCATTCCTAGAGAGTTAGAGAGAATTACATATATTGTTGGTAAGATCTCAAAAAAATATTTCGAAAAATATAACTTGTGCTCCCATTTGAGCTAGGTATGTAGGGTAAAAATTCCTTCAAAGATAGGGTCTCCAAACGGATCATCAAAAATCCAAAAGTAATACTTTCAACAATCTCCATCTTGCAATATTTATCTTGGACATATGTAGGATTGTAATATTTATCTTGGACATATGTTGGATCCCATTGTCTTTGACATCAATGACAACAATATTTCCAACAATCTCCCCCTTTGTCATTGATGGAAACCCTTAGTCAATTCTGATATTCCCCCTATCTGCAACTTCTCCCCATTTGAAATCAAAGGAAAAGGGTTGATCCCCTAAGCTTTTGATTCCCTTCAATAAATCCAATGTGCAATTTAAAAATATATCTCTAATTGATCATTATCTAGGTTGTTTGTGTTACAAGTATCCAACACTGATCCTTCTATTTGATTTTTTTTATTGATGAAACCTTCCACCCCAATGTCATGAAATTAATCTTGTTAATGGGGTGAAGCTTTAGTATTGAATTTATTTGAATCTATTTCTACCTCCTCATTCATTTATGAAAAGGACCAATCAAATGACTTCTCTTGTCCAAAAGAGTATTGTAAACTTGAATTTCCATTTTCACAAGGAAAGGTCCCAGCCTTACCTTTTCTAGAAATGGGGTGTACATGTCTCGAGTGAGAATCAAAACAATGAATCTCCCTGGAATCTTCATCTATCTTATCACATCCTTTCTCATAATAAACAATTTCATCTCTCTGTGTTTCTTGATTTTGCTTCCTTTTTCCAAACCTTTAAGAATTCTTCTTTATGCTTGGTAAGAACATCTTCTTCCTTGTTTTGTTTAGGAAGTCGGACTATATTGCTTCTACAGTATTGTGTTATGTTCCCATAGTTATTGCACTTATAGCATTCGGTATTGTAATCAAGTACAGGAGCAAATGAATTGTAGTTTCTATTAGCAAACCCATGAGAACTTTTGGTTTTGTTGCTCACATAATCATCCTTTGAGGTATTATAAGAACCTATATTTCTATCTCTCACATGATCACTTCCTGCATAAGGTCTACAATCTATTGCCTTATGACCAAAATTATTGCAAGAAAAACAATAGCCAAGAAAGATATTTTGGTATTGGTTTGTGAAAGGCCTTCTTGGTGGAACAACCTTTCTAAACTCATTCTTATTATTATTGTGAGAAGACTCGGGCTTATGTTGGTCACAGTTGCCTTTCTTGATGTTTCTTTCATTGTTGATGGAGCCTTTGAGAATATTGGAATAGCTTTTAGGATTTTCTTCATTTTCCTTTTCTGATGGCTTTGTGGCCTTAATTCTTGCATCTCCCTTGGGGGCATTTTTTTTTCGTCGTAGACAATACCTGTCTTGATGAATGGTGACCTTTGGCAATCAATAATATTATCTAATATTTCAGTACTCTTTCCAAACTTCAAGCTTTCATTCAACTGGTCAGTTGTTTTCTCTAGTTCCTTTCTTAAGGAGATGATTTCAGCCTATAGCTTCTTGCAATTTTCTTCATTTTCTTTATGTTGGCTTCTCACCACTTTTTCTACCCTTTTTTCCTCTTCTAGTTGAGTTTTCAAGATGATAATTGTCTTCTCTTTTCTTCAATATCGTGATCCTCCTCTTCATATTTCTTCAATTTCTCTTTCTACTTTATATTCTTTTTCCTAAGCCTTTCTATTTCTTCTAAGGCACTAACGAGTTTTACTTCAAGATCTTCTTCTTCTTAATATGGTTTTTTTACGATTATATTCATTTTCTTCATCAGTAGGCTTTGTTTCCATGGTTATGGAGAGAGATTATTCTTCATCATCACTATATTCCCTTATTTTATATGGACACTTAGTAGCAAAAAGCCCTATTCTACCGCACTTTAAGCATTGGAAGGGTAGCTTACCTTTGTATTTTCCAGGTCCTCCTTTTAGATTTCTCACAAATTGTGCTTCTTTTGTTCCTGATTCACAGCTGGAATGATCATTGAATATCTTCATATATCTTCATTCTTATACTCCATGATGCATAATTTGTTCCATCAAACAAAGGATCTATATTTGTAGGGAGACCTTCCTTACAAACCATATGTGCTCAAGATCTTCCTTCCATTAGTTAAACTATTTCTAAAGGAACCTACTCTAAAACCAATTGTTGAACTTATAGTTATACTAAGAGGGGGGAGGTGAATAAGTATAAGATACGTTTTACTTTATTTAACCATTCATCAATCATTCATTAACTAAGAAACAATAGTCACATTTAAATTCAAATCACAATGCACAAAGTTTAACATGGAAACCCAAGTGGGAGAAAACCATAAAACTTATCTTTATAAATTCATGTAGGAATCAATGTACTATTACAAACATTGTAGGTACCAACCTACTAGAGACACACATCTCATTAATTGAGCACCAACTTAGTAAGATGTAGACACCAACCTACTAGAGACACCAATCTCCTCAACTGAGCACCAACCCAACAACACCTGTAGGCACCAACCTACTATTACAATATTTGCAGGCACCAACCTGTTGGAGACACCAATCCCATCAATTGAGCACCAAATCAACAAGATATGTGTAGACACCAATCCAAGATCTGCATACACAAAGTACTTATGACTTCACCTATATGATTCATTCCACATATAATCCTTCAAACCCTAGTCACATGTAGCCTTCATGCCCTAGCCAAATTCATAGCATCATTCTAAAATATAATCCCTAATGGAAACATCACAACCTCATAATACTAGTGCACACGGTAGCGTCACAGTGATGGCAACATCATAATTGTTCATACGACAGCATCATAGTGACAACAACATCACAACCTCAGAATAGTGCACATGGAAGTGTCACAGTGTCAGCAACATCATAATAGCACATACAGCAGTATCACAGTGACGGTAACATCACAACCTCATAATAGCGCACCTTGAGAACAAGAAAGACCCCAGTAAAATCCCTTAGACTTCTCTTGCACACGTTTAGATCCCAAAAAGACACCCCAACACCTTTAGCACACCTTAGATCACTTATGCGCACCTCAGACTCGATCTCTTTCCTAGTTGCACTACAAATGCGCACATTTGTCCTGTATTTGTATTAATTGTGTCCCCACTTTCTGGGCCAACCTGTAAAGACTAGTTGAGCCGACCTCAAATTTTTGGGTAGGTTGTCGGACAGAAAAATTCATATCTCCTCATTCCTAGGGAGTTAGAGGGAATTCAATATACCATTGGAAATTTCTCATAATAATATTTCCAACCACATAAGTGCTCCCATTTGGGCTAGGTATGTAGGGTAAAAATGCCTTCAAAGATAGGGTATCCAAACTGATCATCACAAATCCAAAAGTAATACTTTCAACAGTCTCCATCTTGCAACCTTTATCTTGGATATCTGTAGGCTTGTAATATTTACCTTCAACATATGTATGCCCCCCTTGTATTTGACATCAATGACAACAATATTTCCAACAATTTCAGGCGGTATCTTCAAGCAGACCTTGAAAGCGGTGAAGAATTTTACAAAGGGGATATTTCTACTTTTAGTGCAGGAGTTTCATGTCTTACTAAATTTTGGAGAAAAGAAGAGGATTTTCCTTCGACAATCCGTTTAAAACAATTAAAGGCATGTTATCCCAAGAGAATCAAAATATTAAAAGAAATGTTATTTGAGTGTGATGTCATAAGTGTAAAAAGGGGTGAATTATATTTAAATTTGATTGAGTTAGAACTAGTCGGGTCAGCTAAAGATGTGGAGGACCCACACTTAATTATGAATTTGATACTCTTATCAAAGGAACAAATGGAAGAAAATTTGGACTCGTTAAAGATTGCATTAGTAGAAAGTTCAACAACCTGACCGAATATTCAAAGACAGAGGTAGAGAGTTGGTTGTTCTGTTATGTGAACAAAAACAATGATATTGAAGATACCCTCAGTCAACTCTCTATGGATTTTAAAGATATTGAAAAGTCATTATTTTATATTAAAGTGGGACAAGAAATAATAATGGCACTAATGAGAGAATATATTGAAAATTGGTTAAAGAACGTGTTAATTAAAATAACTAAATCAGATCAGGAGGAAGCAGTTACAATTGGTCAGGTAGTTCTAGCAAAGGAAAGTATAAAATACATCACAGCCAATAAATGAAAGAGAGATATTCCATCACAGTAAGTCAAGCGGTCATTTTTCATAATTTTCCATCTCCTATACTTCTCATTTGGAAATCATCCAGTTGTGTCTTTTCATTCATTGAAAACTCATAGTCGATTTCTAATTGTTTTTCTCTTTTCTTCCAGGTCTAGTTTTATCTTTTAAATTTCCACGGGAGCCCCATCCCAGTCTATTTGGACAAACGCTTTCATTTTAATTTTACATTTCATTGTAAAACCAGACAATTACTTTTTGAACTCACTAGAGAACTATCTCGAGGCATAACTTTAATGATTTCTCAGAGTTTTGAATTTCTAAGTATGAGATTTTTGGAGTGTGCCTATCATATTTTGTTTTAGTCTTAAGTGTGATACTCATTTAAAGTTCTTTGCATTGTGGGCTTATATTTTTTGTCTTATGATATGACCAAATCTTGCTTATATTGTGATGGATGTGAGGAATATGTTAATCTTGTATAATGTTTTTCTTTACTTATGTATAATATTGTAAAAATATCATGTTTTTGTTTTGAACAAGTTCATGGTCCTTTTCTCAAGAACCTTTCTTTTGTGAATATACTTTTTGTATATTTTAAATTGTATTTTCATAATTAATTTTAAGCAATAACATAGGAGCACCACCTCTTTAAAAACACAAGGGGATTTATCCTCGTGAGGTTGTTGTTGAGATCTTGAACAATCTAAACATCAACGTCATGCTCCAAAATTCCATTTTATATGCACCCTTTTCTCATCCTTTTACTACCTTTGTCCACTCCTTACAACCATTTATGAGCTTACCTTTGTCTATAATGATGCATTTTTTCCAAGGTATGCTTTTCCCACATTTCATGTCATTTATTTAATTATGCTAGTGTATTCAGGAGAAATAGGCCTTTTTTCACTCTCTCACCAAATGATATATCAAGTTGCTACTCCAAGTTGGTATGAAACGGGTATGTTGTTGTTCTGGTTAAATCAATGTGTTGCTACTCCTAGTATATCATGGTGGTGCTACTCCTGGTATATCGTGGTGTTGCTACTCATGTTTCTTCCATGATGTTGTTATTCCGAGTCAAGATGCAACACAACTGTAATTCCCTATTTTTTGTGAATCTGAAGTGAACAATTGTCTCCTTTACAAGCAGGTCCTATTGACTATAATGATCGTGTCAATCTTGAGCTCGTGATTGGTTGGAACAACAAATCTAGGTCTTCTTGTGGGAAGAAGTTAAAATCATTTTTGAATCATTTCTACATACATATTTGGTTGTAATAGCTTATGTGGACATAATGTAATAAGGAAAACTATGTGATATTTTGGGGTGGTTGCTTGAAATTGAATTCCTTGTTTGATTGATAGTTAGAACAACTTGAGAATCATATATTCTCAAGATTGCTCTTAATGTATTTTTCTAAGCATAGACGTCAGCGAAATATATAAAATCCAAGTCCCTCCTCATAACAGGGAGGAGGTTAGATGATCTCCTCGTAACGGGGAGGAGGCTAGATGATCGAATTGTACTTTGAGACTCCGCTTTGATTAATAGAAATATATATATATGGTTATGAATTGTTGTGTATTGGATAAGTTCAATTTGTAGCTTCTTAATTTTACTTACAACACTATGTTCCGGGGAGGCAGGTCCCACTCCTTAGAGTAGGTGTTGATTTAATTAGTGTAGATAGTTTTAATTGCCAATTAATCAGTTAGTTAGTTTATTTCAATTAAAATAGTTAGCATTATAGTTTTTTTTCCATAAGAAAAAAAAAACTTTTATATTCATAGGAGAATATACATGTTACAGTCTTTCATGACAAGCCTTTGTAGTCTTTCTTCGGGAACTATATTGTCTATACATCTGAATATAACAAAACAAGCCTATAAAGGCTTTTCCAAAAATCTACTATAGTCTATTCGAACTATCCAAAAACATTTACAACCTTACAAAAAGAAAAACTTCTTCAGAGACGAAACTCCATAGCTTCGGTTTCTATTCCTTCAAAAAACTCATAAAAACCAAAGGCTCATTTTTGCACCTACAGTGCTTCCTTTGAGAGTTCATCTTATTTTGAATTGAGTTCCATCGTGTTGGAAGGAGAGCCATTCAAATTCTTTGAACGTGAGTTTGATATCTCTTAGCAAAGAGGCTAATCTGGGGTTTTGAATATTATTAATACCTCTTGCCCAATCTATCACCAACTTGGAGTCGTCGAAAACTTGTAGCTTTGACAAATTTGTTTCTTTTGAAGTTTCCATGAGGGTCCATGGTGCTATAAGTTCTACTCTATTGTTTGTTCTGCCCCCTGGTGCATATATGATGTGAATATAATGGTTGTGACTAATGAATAGAACCACCCCCACTCCACAGGTTGTGGGGTGTCCTTGACTGGCTCCGTCGAATAATCCCCATGGGATGGTGTAATCAATGGGAGGTGGGATCATTGTCTGGGTTTTACTTTCCCTTATTTATGCCTTGAACTATTCGACCTGACTGGGTGAGATTGTCGCAGTGACCTCAGGCAACACAAACTTGTCTTTAAATACAGCATTATTTCTGGCCCACCAGATGTTGGAGATCATGATGCCCCGTAGACCTGCATATAAGGAGATTGATTTGTCTTGGATCCAAGATTTGAAACACTTTTATACATAGCCCTAGTTCCAATTATCCTTGGCTTTCAGCTATTCTTTTAAAACATGCACAACCTTCTATGCATAAAGTTAGCATTATTGTTACAGCTATGGCATGGTTTATTTCTTTCTATCCATTTGAGCGAGTTATTTTTCAAAAAAAATACCCAGTGTCATTCTTTTGATTTTCTGTTAGGAAGATTACATACTTGCAAGATTTCATGTTAACATATTACGTGAGCTATATTCTTTGGTTCCCTTTTTTGAATTGTGATTTATTTGCAAAAAAACAATAATATTGTTCTTTTGATTTTTTGTCTAGCAGATTACACACATGTGTGATTCTCTCTTAATAGATTACACCAGTCACAGACTATTGACTCCTTTACTATTTAGTTTTACAATGTGCCTAGTTGAACAAGGAACATATATATAAGATTGTATTCCTTGTTGATTGGATTGTTGAATAGAGGACAATCTATGTTCTTTCGATCCCATGTTGATTGTTTCTTTACTACATTGCACATCAAAACCAATGCTTGAACAGAACTTGTATCCTACGTAGACTTTGCATAATAACTTGAAAAAAATCATTCAACCTCTGGTTTGAAAATTAAATGGTTTGGTAATATAGTTTCCTTAAATAACAATTAGTTAACCTGACATTTTTGGCATCGTTGTCAGGGAAGTTTTTTAGGGAGCAATAGTACGCCAAGCATTGGCTTTAGTTGGCATCTAGTATTGGTATTTTTGGAGGGTGGTTGACAACTAAACCTTATGAATATCCCATTTAGAGTGTTTGAATTTTAAGTTTAGAGAATAAGTAGAAGTGTTTTGAACACAAGGAAATAGAAGCGATAAGATGAGAGGTAAGAACCTAGACATTCATCGCAGAAATTATGTGGTGAGTTTCTATTTCCCAGTTTCAAAACATATAGATGCATGAATAAAGGAAAGAACCCCAAAGCATCTAGTGCAATAAGAATTGGTTGTAATATTGGAAAACCTACCGGTGGACGAGGACAAGGGAAACAACAAGACAATGAGATGGAAAAGCCTTTGACGCCTCCTCCTCCTTCTGCAACAAAAACATAAAGCACCCCTCTTGTCAAAGGACAGGGGGATATTAAGCAACTAATTAGCAGGAAGCTTGATTCTAGAGTCAATGCTCTGGACAATCCAGTTTATGAACCAATAGACTCCCCAAAATCACTGAACATGTTGTATCATGAAGGACCTCCAAGGACCAATATGGCAAGGGAAGAGGCAGCCTCTAATTTTAATTTTGAATTTCCAATCAGGGATTTTGAAGGGGAAGCGCCAATGAAAAATATCCCTCTTTCAGCCCTTCCTGATTTGCATGGGTTATCAAGTGAATATCATGATCTCTTCGAATTTGATGTATTGTGTCGAAGTTATGACTACATTTCTTAAGCTTAAAAATTGAAATTATTCCCTACTACACTCAAGAATGAAACGATACGTTGGTTTATGGGACTTGGTGAGAAATCTATCAACATACAGAATGATATGAAGAAGAAATTTATCCATAAATATCAAGATTATTGTAAGGCAAGGGACCTTCGCAAGGAAATTTTCAAGATGACCTAAAAAGAAGAAGAAATCTCAGAAGACTAAGTGGAAATATTTTGGTATCTTACAGAGGTACAGGGTTACTTTGGACAAGAACACACTATGAATCATTCTGCTTAGAGGAATAAAGGATGGTTGCATTGACCTTATGAACTTAATGGGTATAGGAAACATCTCCCAAGTAGGATATGATGATATTTGTGAACTTTGTAGAAGACATTCAAGAGGAATTTCCAAGCACGAGAAGGATCCAAGAGATATTTTTGATAGAATAAAAAAATCAATCACTGGAGGAGTCTCTAATGCAGAGTTAGGTAATCTATTGGACGATTTTAAAATAGATATTCTTAGTTCTTTGGATTCACAATTTGACACCTTACATGTTAAATAGAAGCAGGAAGAGGCTAAAAGATCATTATCTACATTATGTCCAAGGTGTAGGAAAAATCATCCTTTGAGGGAATCCCACTCAATAACATTGAGACTTGATGCATTTGTGAATAGAACCACTCACTCTACCAACATTTGTCCCTCCATGTCAAGTTTAAATCAATATACCAAGGTGCCAATGAGGAGACAAAGAAAATTTTCTTTGTTGTTCAAAAGCGACCTTGGCATCCTTGACAGTCGGGTATGGGACAAGAACCTTCTCATTTTTTAAATTATTATTGGTCTAACTATCAAATTCAGTCCCAACCATGGTACCCTCCTACACCTTAGCAACAATGGCCACCACAAAAAACCTCTGGTTACAAATGGCCACAAGGATGGAGAGGACCCCCTCTTGGAGGATAGCAATCCTCAGCTCAACAATTCTCACAATTACAACAACATTAATTTCCACATGTGCCCCAACAACAACAATTACAATTGCCACAAGTTCCCACAAATAGTCCCCCTCTGAGACCTCAACTTCTCGCACAACCCACACCTAACCCCAACAATAAAACTACTCAGCACACTTACACTGTTGAGAAGCCTGGTTTTCCCACATATTCAATCTCACTTGTGGAATGTCAAGACATCCAATTGAGATCGGATAAAACACTCGAAAACAAAATTTTCCCAACTATCATTGAACATGATGAGAAGGAAGTCCAAGAACCTCTAGAAAAACACTTTGATAAACAAATTATGGATCATTCTCATTCCACACTGCAACCTAACCTCCCTAAAATTTTAGACCAACCACAGTCATTAGGGGGCAAGCAGTCACTACCCTTCCCAGAAAGGTTAGGATTGGAAAAACCCCTTACTTGGCCTGAGTTCTATTTACTAGGATAATGACAAAATGTGTCTATCAAAATTCTATTATTCCAATCCATTAAGGATGTCCCCATATATGATAAATCCATTATATAATTGTGCATCAAAAACCCCTGTAGAGAAAAGAAAGGAACTTGAAACTGTTCATGTGATCGGTCAACTATCAGACTTAATGATAAGGCAAATTTTCACTACCAAATACTTAGATCGTGGTAGTCCAGTAGTTGATGTCCAAATCAATCAAGCTTGCATCCCAAATACTCTCGTTGAACTAGGGGCTTCCATAAACGTAATGAAAAAAGAGACCATGAATACACTTGGATTAACTCACCTAAGACAAACTCCTATGGTCTTGCAGCTAGCAAACCAATCCATGGTCAAGCATGAGGGAAACTTAGAAGATGTCATTTTTTTGTTGATTAGTAGGAATACCCAGCCGATTTCATGGTTATAAAGAAAAATTCCAATTTGGGGGATACACTCTAATACCATGCATGCCATGGTTAGGTACAATTGAACTTATATCGGCTGCAGATCGGGGAGTATGACCATATCACATGGCAAATCCACAAAGAATATTACTCTATACCCCTCGGCCAAACCCTGCACGATGCATGAAAGTCTCATGTGGGTAGAAGATGAAGATAATGACAATGAGAGTGTTTAGTAACTCATCACAGTTTATCGAGCACTTTTCCTTAAGGATAGCACAAAAGATGACATAATTAGTGGCTTCCTTAGTAACCCTCACTCGTCCTTGCAGACAGTCTTCCAATTTTTGGATTTTGTTATGCATACCTCTGTTAAAGGAAACACTATTGCATATTTGTCTTCAGATATTTTACCCATGGTTACTTTTGACCATGACACAATTCCCACTAGCATTCCCACAAAAATCATTCCAAGGAAGATCTTGAATATTAACCCACAACTTTCAACTTCACTAAAAGAACAGTTAGTTCATCTCTTACAAGATTAAAGTGAAGCATTTGTGTGGGAATACATGGACATTAAGGGTATCCACCAAGATCTGTGTACACACCACATTTATATAAGATATTATTCCAGACCAGTAAGACAACCCCAACGTAGAATGAACCCATCCTTGACGGATATAGTTAAAGAAGAGCTATAGAAATTATTGAATGTAAATTTCATTTACCCTATATATGATAGCCAATGGGTCTCTCCTCTTGTGATATTACCAAAGAAAAATGGAAAGTGGTGTATCTGCGTCGATTATACATAATTGAACAAATCTACCTAGAAGGACCACTTTCCTTTGAAAAATTATATAGCCCCTAATACAGTGGAGGATTGGATCATAAATCCTATCAAATAACAAAATAATGCCTAAATAATTTGGATAGCTATTGTCTATGCTTTCCATATGGTTGGAAACTTATTGATTTGGAAAATCGAAAAAGGGGATAAATTGAAAAAAATCAAACTTGACCCCTGGGTAGGGAGAAAAGCTAAGCACAAAACTCCACCCTAGTTGATTCATGTATTAAGGAACAAAGGTTACTTCAATCTTTGATAGGTTTCAAACTAGGCAAGGACCACCACTTGGCACCAATAACGATTAACTTAGGAAGAAATTGGATGAGGGGCAGAGTGTACATAGGAATGAAAAATATGCACAAACTTGCAATCAAACAACAATGTTAGACTCAATCGCCATTGGTGCACCAACAACAACAATTACAATTTCCATAGGTTCCCACAAATAGTCCCCCTCTGAGACCTCATCTTCCTGCACAACCCACACCTAACCCCAACAATAAAACTATTCAGCACTCGTACACTGTTGAGTGGCTTAGTTTTCCCACATATTCAATTCCCCTTGTGGAATTTCAAGACATCCAATTATGATCAGGGATAACACTCAAAAACAATACTTTCCCAACTATCACTGAACATGATGAGAAGGAAGTCCAAGAACCTCTAGCAAATCACTTTGATAAACAAACTATGGATCATTTTCTTGCCACATCACAGCTTACCCTCCCTAAAATTGCAAATCAACCACAGTCATCAGGAGCCAGGCAGTCACCTCCCTTCTCAGAAAGTGTAGGCATGGAAAAACCCCTTACTCAACTTGAGTTTGATTTACTAGGTGAACTACGGAATGTGTTTGTCAAAATTATATTGTTCCAAGCCATTAAGGATGTCCCCATATATGCTAAAGGCATTAAATAATTGTTCATCAAAAATCCTTGTAGGAAAAGAAAGGATCATGAAACTGTTCATGTAATCGATCAACTGGCGGACTTAATGATAGGGGAGATTTTCACTGCCAAATACTCATAACAAGGTAGTCCATTAGTTGATGTCCAAATCAATCAAACTTGTATCCCATATACTCTAATTGACCTGGGGGTTTCCATAAATGTAATAACAAAAGAGACCATGAATACACTTGGATTGACTCACCTGAGACAAACTCCTACAGTCTTAAAGCTAGCAAACCAATCCAAGGTCAAGCTTGAGGGAAGCTCAGAAGATGTCATTGTTTATGTTGATTCATGCGAATACCCAGTTGACTTCATTGTTCTGCAGCCAAATTCCAATTTGGGGGCTACCCTCTAATCCTGGGAAAGCCATGGTTAGCTACAACTGACACTTATATCAGTTGCAGATCGGGGAGTATGACCATATCACATGGAAATTCCACAAAGACTCTTACTTTATACCCCTTGGCCAAACCCTGCATGATGCATAAAAGTCTCATGTGGGTAGAATATGAAGACGGTGACAATGAGAATGTTCAACAACTCCTCATAGTTGATCAAGCACTTTTCCTTAAGGATATCACATAACATGACATAATTAGTGGCTTCCCTAGTAACCCTCATTCGTCCTCACAGTTGATCTTCCAATTTTTGGAATCTGTAATACATACCTTTGTTAAAGGAAACACCATTATGTATATGTATTCATATCTTTTACCCATGGTTACTTCTAACCATGACACAATGCCCATTAGCATTCTTAGAGAAATCAGTCGAAGGAAGATATTGAATATTAACCCAGGGCTTTCAACTTCACAAAATGAATAGCTAGTTCATCTCTTACAATCGAAAAGAGAAGACTTTGTGTGGGAATACATGGACATGAAGGGTATCTACCCAGATCTATGTACACACCACGTTTATATAAGAGATGATCCCAGACCAGTAAAACAACTCCAACGCAAAATGAACCCACCCTTGACAGATATAGTTAAGGAAGAGCTATAGAAATTGTTGAATGCAAATTCCATTTACCCTATATCTGATAGCAAGTGGGTCTCTCCTCTTGTGATCATACCAAAGAAAAATGGAAAGTCATGCATCTGCATCGATTATAGAGAACTGAACATAGCTACCCAGAGGGACCACTTTCCTTTGAAAAAGTATATAGTCCCTAATACAGTGTAGGATTGGATCAAAAATCCTATCAAATAATGGAATAATGCCTAAATAATCTGGAAAGCCATTATCTATGTTTTCCATGTGGTTGGCAACTTATTGATTTGGCAAATCCAAAAAGGGGATAAATTGCAAAAAATCGAACTTGACCCCTGGGTAGGGAGAAAAGGTAAGCACAAACTTCCACTATAGATGATTAATGTACTAGGGAACAAAGGTTACTTCAATCTTTGATAGGTTGCAAACTGGGCAAGGACCACCACTTGGCACCAATAGCGGTTAACCTGGGAATAAATTGGATTGGGGGTAGAGTATACATAGAAATGGAAAAGATACACAAACCTCTGGATAGACAACAATGTTAGACTCATGGAAGAAGAGGACTGGATGATTTGGTCCTTGAATATTGTTGGAGCATATGTTCCCAAATTAAGCTAAAAAACACTAGCGGAAGAAGGAAGAGAAGACCAACAAATCTGGTGGTCAAAAATTGTATGGAAATTAAAATGTCCCACAAAAAACAAGATCTTTATGTGGTTGAGATTATTCAACGAGGCACCCACATGGGATGTTCTCCAGAAGAGGAATTTTATAGGGCCAAGATGGTGTCTTCAATGTCATCAAGAAAAATAAACTATTGTTCGCCTCATCTTGGAATGTCTATATTCCAAGGTGATGTGGAAAGAGGTGGAAATATTAATAGGGATTGGGAAATTCTGGGAAGGAAGAAGTCTTGAAGAGGCCTTCATAACATGGTGCAATAAAAAGGAGACTTTCAAGATCAGAGCATTACCTCTCAACATAGCCTACAGAGTATGGGTTGCCAAAAATCTAAAGTTGTTTGAAGAAAAAGAGACACTTCCTCTCAAATGTGCTATACAAGGCATAATATTTTAAATGTCTATCCACATGTGCAAGAAAAAACTATCCCTCATAGACAAGGTGAAGTGGAAATAAATTAAAATATTACATGGGCTTTTCTCAATGGTGCTTCATAGGGGAATCCCTCTAAGGGAGGTTCGAGAGGCATATTATACCTATCTTTAGATCACAATATTTCTTTTAAAGCTAGAATTGGCCAAGAAACCAATAATTTATTTGAAATGATGGGTTTAAAGCTAGTTCTAAAACTAGCACAAGAGTTTGGTTTAAGCCAATTACAAATCTTTGGAGACTCAATGTTGGTTATCAAATGGATGCGCAAAGAAATTGCCTTCAGAAATTTTACATTACAACCCTTGTATGATGAAGTTCACGATCTTCTTACATATTTCTCATATGCATCTCAATCTCATATTTACAATGATATTAACAGTGTTGCAGACAAGCTCTCAAAAGTTGGAGTTGGGATAGACCAAGAAACCTAGATTATTTCAATAAATCAAAATAGACACACTACATAATATAATCATGAACCATAAACCTAAACGTCAGTATTTTCATTGTTTTATCATAGTTTTTGTGTAATAATAAACTTTCATAGTTTATTAAATGAATGATTAATGTATTACTTTGAATCATTTTTATTTTTATTTAAAAAACTAAATATGTAACTAAGTAGGAACAAACTTCAATTATTTTTGTGATAATAAATAGGACATTAAAATGTTATATAAAAGACTTAACAACACTTATAAATACCATAAACATTTAACTATGTTTTTGTGATAATAGATGGGACATTAAAATGTTATATAAAAGACTTAACAACACTTATAAATACCATAAACATTTAACTATGTATTTTTGTTATAGTTTTTAAATAAAATCATATTAAAAAACATAAATTTAAATAAAATCATATTAAAAAACATTAATTTAAATAAAATTTAAATAATTTAAATAATTTAAATAAAATCATATTAAAAAACATAAATTTAAATAAAATTCCAACCATCGATTATAACCCATAACGCAAACTAACAACATCATCTATACTATCCGATTTGACAGAATGAACATAAAATGAAAAGTACCCTTTTATAATAAACTCATTATAATGGAAAGAGAATAAATTCCTCACACATAACAATACTTTATCACGATTTCATTCATGACAATGAAATCAACCTTTTGTGTGACAATTAAATCAACCTTTTTGAGTGTACACATTATTAATATGCTTTTGAGTTATAATTTTTGGTAAAAAGCTTATTGTAGGTTGTAATCATGTAAATTTTATGATGTTTGGTAAAAGTTAGGTACTAATCATGACTAGGTTTTAATTATATAAATTTTATGATTTTTTTGTTTTTTATTTAAATTTTATTATAATCATGACTAGGTTTTAATTTTATAAATTTTATGATTTTTTATTTTTTTATTATAATTTTATAAAATTTGAATTTTATTATTTAAAAATATATTTAAGATAAAATAATATCAGTTAAATTTAATAAAAGATTTAGAAAAAAAAATAGTACAAAATATTATAATTAATTATAAAATTTATATAAAAGACGTAAATAAATGATTAAATTTACAATTTTAAAAATAATTTTAATTAATTATAATATAAAAATTATTTTAATTAATTATATTATAAAAATTATTAATATCTCCAAGGTGTAGGACAATTGGTGACGGAGTGTGTTGTT
>SNQJ01S0099842.1:17527-40327 GCA_010110895.2 Picea sitchensis
AACCTTAATAACCCACATAAAAATGATGATGATGATGATGACAATGTTGATTATGGTGATGGCAATGACGATGACGATGACATTGACAATGACTATGATGACAATGACGATGATGAGGAGTAGGATGTTGAAAAATGTTGATTATTGGTGGTGACAATGGCGATGAGGATCATGACGATGATGAAAATGATCACGACAATGACGATATGATGATGATCACAATAACAACAATGATGATGATGTTGACAATGATGATGATGGTATTGATGATGATGACTGGGACAATTATGATGAAAACAATGATGATGATGACTACGATAATGATGACAATGACGATGACCATGGTGACAATAAGGATGATGATACCGATGACAATGTTGATTATGGTAATGACAATTTGTTCAAACAATTTTCTTGGGATCAACTTGCCTCAATTTTTTCAAACAACCCTCAAGGAAAGGCTTCAAACAAAGCCACTTGGATCCAAGAGAAGAGTTTTATTTGTTGGATGTTGTAAAGAAAGCTCATTTATATTCTTGTCATTAGACACAAGGTGACAAACTTGATTTTTGTCCACTAAACCCTATAAAATTTAGCATTTTAAGTCATTAAAGGTGAACCTTCCCTTATTGATTCATTTCTTTGATATATGATGATTGTGCCTTTTTATATGAAACAAAACTAATCATTGCTCCTTTTATCAATTCCTTTTATGATCATGCCTAAGGGAACTGAAGGGATTCTAACTTAATACCTCCATGGTAAAGTTATTAGTATCCAACCAATATTTTTGAAACTACATTAAAACTTCAAGGAAGAGAGGGTTTGGTAAACCTTGGCTCTCCTATATTTTTCTTGAAAACCTAAGTTCATTCTAGGAGAAAAAGTTAAACTATTATGCTAAGCCAATTGAAGGACATTGGAAACAAAAACTGAAATATGCACACTTTGATCATCAGGGAAACACATCAATCTCTCAAAGTGAATGTTAGTTTGTATATTCAACAAAAGATATCAATGTTACTTCAACAATGAAACAAAATGAAATATAAAACTGAGATAGATAAGTTGAATATAAATTAACATAAAATATGGCATAATTATACCATAACCATAATTAGCAATTTAGAATTGAATATTTGATTAAAGGTTAGAAAACAAGAAAAATAATTCAACAAACAAACATCTATTATGTTAGATAGTTAAGAAATATGCAACAATTACCTATCAAAAACTTAGATAACAACACTCACAAATAGTTTTTAAGAGAAAATATTGAAACCAAAAACACTTGCAATGTTTAAAGTATTTTTTTCTTTATAAATTTAGAGCTCCAAATTCTCCATATGGTCCTCTTGCTACAAACTAAATCCCTATATTTATAGTCTTCTTGGAGTGATAGTTTGAACTTCGTCATATGTTTAAAATCTAAATCTAAGGTTCAAACTATATCGCCTTTGGAAATCCCAAAGGCCAATTGTACATAAGCCATAAGTTCTATCTCCAAATTTTTGAATATAATATTTGCAATTTTTGTTCTTTTTGACAAAATCTACTCACTAGAAAAACACAAAGGGTTCACCATATAAAATAAGGATATAAGCCATGATTTCACTAACAAACATTAACTTCTCTCTAAATGTAGTGTGGGAGAAAAGGTGACATTATTTATATTGGCTACTAAATGTGGTAGGGCTTGACTGGTAGAACATGTATGGGCTTTTGCACATACCGTGATTGACTAATATTTAGATTATTTTTAAGTTTGTGTTCTTAATTTTCCATAGTTGATGAGCATTTGTCAGTATACTTGTTGTACACCAACTTCGCTTCTCCTAATGCAAAAAACTATCAACCCTACTATATTGATCAACTTGATCATAAAAGAACCAATGTAAATTCTTAGGATGCAAAGATAAGCAAGGGGCAAGATAAAACTCACATTTTTTACAATATTCAAAATATAGCTATAAGTATTTCTATAATATAAAACCCACATATAATCTAGGCATGCAATGAGATATAGTCACATTTTTAAAGAAAAGGGAACCTATATGGATGCATTAACCATGCCACATGAAGGAGAGGAATGAATTTGGATAAGCAATGAAAGGCACAACACATACCCAAGTGGTTGTTCTAGAAAAACCATTAAAATTGCCACTAGAAAACCTCACCTACCTGCGACTGAGAGTGCCATTACTGGAGCGACAGAGAAGGAGTGAACTACTGACATAACGACATCACTAGCCCTTGTTGGAGTGATAGAGGAGGAGTGATAGAGAAGGAGTGATTGAGAGTTCCCTTGCTAAAGCGATAGAGTAGTCCCTTGCGTAGTGAGCAGTGAATGGGGACAACGTTGAAATTTCTTCAATATGTGCTTGTATGCATCAAAATTTGACATGGTTAGACTAGAAACATGCCTTGACGGTATGGGAGGGTTTCAAGACTTAAGGATGTATGATGTCCCCACATAATATTTGAGATCGTCCACATTTCCATCAATGTTCATCATGTTGCACCTCTCATTGTCATCATTCATCATTCCCTTCTATAGAATCGTTGTCGGGACTATCTTGAAATTTGACTTGGAACTTCCAATACACCCATCAAAAATTTATTCCACCGAACCCGCAGAGTGAGAAATGAATGGGGCCAACGTTGAATTTTTTTCAATATGTTCTCGTATGCGTTGAAATTTGACATTGTTAGACTAGATAGTTTCCTTGATGGTATGGGAGGGTTTCAAGACTTAAGGATGTTTGATGTCCCCGCATAATATTTGAGATCTCCCATGTTTTCATAAATGTTCAATATAATGGATGTCTCATTGTCATCATTCGTTATTTCCATCTATATAATCTTTGTCAAAACTCTCTTGAAATGTCATGGCACTTCCAATACACCCATCACCAATGTCATCTTGAATCAACCTCGCACAGTGAGCAGTGAATGGGGCCAACATTGAAATTTCTTCAAACTGTACATGTATGTGTCGAAATTCGAGATGGTTAGACTAGAAACATGCCTTGATGGTATGGGAGGGTTTCAAGATTCAAGGATGTATGATGTCCCCACATAATCTTTGAGATCATCCATGTTTGCATCAACACTCATAATGGATGTCTCATTGTCATCATTTGTCGTTTCCATATGTATAATATTTGTTGGAACTCTCTTGAAATGTCATGGAACTTCCAATTCACCCGCAATAAATGTCATGCACCGACCCCACATAGTGAGCAGTGAATGGGGCCAACGTTGAAATTTCTTCAATATGTTCTTGTATGCGTCAAAATTTGACATGGTTATACTAGACACATGCCTTGACAGTATGGGATGGTTTCAAGACTCAAGGATGTATGATGTCCCCACATAATATTTGAGATCATCCACAATTGCATCAACGTTCATCATGCACGTCCCATTTCCAATGTTTGTCATTCCCTTCTATAGAATTGTTGTCGGAACTATCTTGAAATTTGACATGGAACTTCAAATACACCCATCACAAATTTATTCCGTCGACCCCGCATAGTGAGCGGTGAATGGGGCCAACATTGAAATGTTTTCAATCTGTGCCTATATGCATCGAAATTCGACATGGTTAGACTAGATAGTTTCCTTGAAGGTATGGGAGGGTTTCGATACTTAAGGATGTTTGATGTCCCCGCATAATATTTGAGATCATCCATGTTTGCATCAACTTTCAATATAATGGATGTCTCATTGTCATCATTCGTCATTGCTATCTATAGAATCTTTTTTGGAACTCTCTTGAAATGTCATGGCACTTCCAATACACCCATCACAAATGTCATCTTGCATCGACCTCACATAGTGAGCAGTGAATGGGGCCAACATTGAAATTTGTTCAAATTGTGCATGTATGCATCGAAATTTGACATGCTTAGACTAGACACATGCCTTGACAGTATGGGAGGGTTTCAAGACTCAAGGATGTCTAATGTCCCCACATAATATTTGAGATAGTCCATGTTTGCAACAACATTCATATTGGGTGTCTCATTGTCATCATTTGTTGTTTCCATCTATAGAATATTTGTTGGAACTCTCTTGAAATGTCATGGAACTTCCAATTCACCCACCATAAAATTCATGCACCGACCTCGCATAGTGAGCAGTGAATGGGGCCAATGATGAAATTTCTTCAATATGTGCATGTATGCATTGAAATTTGACATGGTTAGACTAGACACATGCCTTGACGGTATGGGATGGTTTCAAGACTCAAGGATGTATGATGTCCCCACATAATATTTGATATCTTCCACATTTGCATCAACGTTCATCATGTTGCACCTCTCATTGTCATCATTCATTATTCCCTTCTATAGAATCATTGTCAGAACTATCTTGAAATTTGACATGGAACTTCCAATAAACCCATCACAAATTTCTTCCACTAAACCCGCACAGTGAGCAATGAATGGGGCCAACGTTGAATTTTTTTCAATCTGTTCCCGTATGCGTTGAAATTTGACATGGTCAGACTAGATAGTTTCCTTGATGGTATGGGAGGGTTTCAAGACTTAAGGATGTTTGATGTCCCCACATAATATTTGAGATCGTCCATGTTTGCATCAAGGTTCAATATAATGGATGTCTCATTTTCATCATTCATTATTTCCATCTATATAATCTTTGTCGTAACTCTCTTGAAATGTCATGTCACTTCTAATACACCCATCACCAATGTCATCTTGCATCGACCTCGCATAGTGAGCAGTGAATGGGGCCAACGTTGAAAATTATTCAAATTGTACATGTATGCATCGAAATTCGACATGGTTAGACTAGAAACATGCCTTGACGATATGGGAGGGTTTCAAGACTCAAGGATGTCTGATGTCCCCACATAATCTTTGAGATCATCCATGTTTGCATCAACGTTCATAATGGATGTCTCATTGTCATCATTCATCATTTCCATATGTATAATGTTTGTTGTAACTCTCTTGAAATGTCATGGAACTTCCAATTCACCCACCACAAATGTCATGCATCGACCCCACATAGTGAGCAGTGAATGGGGCCAATGTTGAAATTTCTTCAATATGTTCATGTATGCGTCAAAATTGGACATGGTTAGACTAGACACATGCCTTGACAATATGGGATGGTTTCAAGACTCAAGGATGTATGATGACCCCACATAATATTTGAGATCATCCACATTTCCATCAACGTTCACCATGCACGTCTCACTGTCAATGTTTGTCATTACCTTCTATAGAATTGTTATTGGAACTATCTTGAAATTTGACATGGAACAGACTATCCATGCCAAATTTCAGTGCATGTCAAATGTGAACAGAGTATCCATGTCAAATTTCGGTGCATACTAAAACATTTTGAAAAAATTTCAACGTTGGCCCCATTCATAGGTCATTGTTGTCCATCATGTACTCTAGCCCTAGTACAATTTATTTTAATAGTTGTTTCCTTTAAAATTTGATTGATAAAAATAAAACGAAACGAGGACGAGATGAGATAGTATATAGAGTGGGTATGTGAGTGATATTTGAGTATAAATATGAATTAATGAACTTCTCTTGGTTTCGAGAATAATATATTCTTTACTAAACAAGGCCAACCACGTGAAGGTGGAAGCTCATATGGCCTCTCCACACCCCCCCCCTGCACATCGCTCTCAATTCCCCAATACTCAATCTATAAAATAGAAACTAAACAAAAGAAACATGGTAATCATGCATAGAAACTACCAAACAAAAATGAAATAAAACTTAAAAACATGTAATTAACCCACATAAAAAATTATTTAAAGAGAATAATTCATACAAATTAAAATATCTAGTTGCGTACCTCAACGCAAAATTTGTATCATCCTTCTTATGTATCTTCTTCTTGATCATCCAACTCGACATTTGTATCAGCATCCAATTCAGAAACAATGTTGAAAGGATTGATGATATCATCATCATCATCAATGTCATTTTCGAGCATCTCTTCATCGATATCATCATCAAGAACTGGCGCATTGTCTCCTACACCTGGTTCATCTTCTCTATCTTCTTCATTTTTCGACCCATATTCTTCCTTCTCTAGCTCTACATAATCTTCTTCTTCAATATCATCTTCTTTATCTACAGTATATTTTACTGGCCTTCCTCTTGGATCATATCTAACAACAAATGACCAATCCGTCTTACCTGGAAACTTTGAGTAAAAGACTTATTCACATTGACTTGGAAAAACATAGCGGTCATTTGTTTTCTCAAAAACTGTTGTTTTAATCATCGGAAATCCGTTGGCATGTTGAATAACAGTTATTTCCTCATCATGTTCATGCATTTGTAACCTATACCATTTGAAATCGAACAAAACTAATCTGAAGGAATTAAAGTCACACTCAATTATATCATTCAAAAACCCATAGTATCTATTTTCAGATTCTCAAGGATGTTTGTCACTCCTAGAGGAAACCTTGGTGACCTGGAATACTATAGTTATCCCACTATCAGAAGTTTTTTCTGGTTTCATCCAATTGTTTGATACGAAATTTACGACCATTGCATCACATAGCCTTGTGGTGTTTCAACTGCAATATGTCACACATGTAAAAGATGCATTGTCAATTAATAATAAACAAATTTATATAACTTGGAAAGTATAATATGAAGAAAACACACCTACAGTCACATTGATATAATATAAAATAAATAAATAAAATGGGTGAATTTTCTTGCCTTTCCATCTTTCAAACAATATGCTAAATCTTTTTCCCTCTGCGTAACATCGGAATCTCCATTACGATGAGCTTCTCTAGCCAATTCAGACAGTTCTTTCCATGATAACCTATCGCCATGACGTTCTTTACATCTATCAATCCATACCTTCATCTAGTCAAGATTGTTTGCAATGTATAAATGTAGTGCATCCCAATATTGAACAACTGACCGATCAAAAAATCACAATTCACCAATATTAAATATTAGTTATAACCATGGTAAATATTAATAAATGATGAAAGAATAAATATTAAATGAGTATGATCATATACACACAAAAATGAAAAATTTATATTTATTAAAAATATCCACAATTTTTTTACCTCTCACTTTCTTCATTATACCTTTCCCCAACAACTACTCCCTTTCAAATTTTTTGATGGAGTTCACATCCCAAATGCAATCCACTGCATGCATAGCTTGCGCTGCTAATTTAGGAAGATACTTACTTATATACACCATGGATTCATATGCCATATATCCCTCCACCATAGAACCCTCAGGACGTGCTCTTTGTCTAACCTAAGCCTTCAATGATTTCAAGTGTCTCTCCACCATCTACATTGACCTTGTGTATACAAGTCCACACATTTCAGTCTCCTCAACTTGGTGTATGAAGTAGGTTTCTTGTGCATTGAAAAATGTTGGAGGTAGATACTTATGCATTTCACACATTAGCCATGGAATTTCTCTCTTCCGATACTTTATATCATCTTCATGGATTTCTTTCAATGACAACCATCTACAGATCATGACGTAAGAAAATAACATGTTTCAAGAAAACATGTAAATACATATTACATTACAAGTAAAACACATGTCATTAAGTACAACAAAAAATCGAATTTTTTTTTTGCATATATATTCAAGCTACTTACCTCATGTATTTTCCAAGATCATATATAACTTGTTTGACATTGTTGTCAAAGTCGTTTGGGAGAGATAGAGGTAGAACATACTGTAACAATAAAAATGACTCGTTACTTATTCAAAACTAGACAAAAAAATAAAAATCTCAAAAAATATATACGAAATATGAATACTAAAATGATTAATTACCTTAATGAAGGTATGTGAATCATGTGTTTTTACCCCACCAAATTCACCTTTCTTCGTTAAGATATTCTTTATGTTTGAACAAAAACCTGTGGGAAATTTAATTTTTTGAATGAACTCTTTTACACCATTGCTTTGTTGCTTTGTTAATAACCATGGAAGGTTATTTTGATCTCCATCATTATTTGATCAGATCACACTTTGCATTGCATGATTGGCTTCCCGAATGTCATTACAAATTTTGACAATTTTTTCTTTATCCCTCCTGCCATCTATGATTCTCCACAATGTTTCTGTCACATTCTTCCCGATATGCATTGTATCAAATAAATGAACTATTTTTAGGTCCTTATAGTAAGGAAACCTCATGAATTGAGTGGGATAACATTTCATTCCTCGTGGAAGCCCATTATTACTACCTTCACGGTGACGACATTGATGAAGCGTAAAAAAAATCAAAACACTATTTATCAAATGCGGTAAAATAAAATGAATAATTAAAATAAAATTTCAAAACATGATTCCATTTACGATACATAAACAAAATGCGTACCTCGAGGATTAATTTTTTCATATGCCAACTTCCATAGGCGAGGTGTCATTTTTTGTGGTTTTAGTCCAATCTCTTGCTTCCCATTGAAAATATATTTTTCATTAGTATGATACATATGGTTCTTAGAGAGGAAGTGTCTATACTCATCAAACACCTCCTTTCCTAATCTTTTTGACAGACGAGATTTCATATTAGGACCACAAACTAGACATGCAAATTTACCCTTTGTTTGAAGAACTACAACAGATGGATTAATGTGAATTATTAATATACGAAATGATTATTTAAACATCATGCATGATATATTCAATTAATTATATATTATTCAAGTGTGCAATATGGAACGTTACATACCACAAAAATGTGTTACTCTTGGGGCATCATGAATTGTCCATAAAAGTTTTCCACAGCATTGAAATCTCTTCTGCCCAATTGGTTTACAGATGTCATACATAGTGATGTCCTCCCATAACTTTAGTAGCTCGTCGATAAGAGGCTCGATATACACATTCATATATTTAACTTGGTACTTACCTAATTTTTTGAAATTACACGAAATTACTACCGTGGTATGTATATATACGTAAATAAATAAATAAAAGATGTTATGCAAAAAAAGAGAAAAATGAAAATTTTAAATTCGAAAAATTAATGTAAACAAATACCTAGAATAATCATTATAAACATTATGTGCTCCCTCTTTATTGACATCCAAGGAGGAATGTTATTGTTGATAATAAAAAAATAGGCCACACTGAGTAAACAGATCGAAGCTCTCCAAATGGATTAACATCGTCAGTTGCCAATGAAAGCCTAACATTACGAGGTTCATCTATAAATTCTTGCCATTTTGCAGCAATTTCCTTAAATACATAACCATCTGCAGAAATTCGAAGAACGCCATATTCAATTCTCTTTCATGCATGGTAATCCATAAATTGTGCTATGCTTTGGCACCTGAATAGTCGTTGCAAACAGGAAATTATGGGAATATGCTGGAGAACCTTTCGAGGGACCATTTTTGTTACTTGATCGGTTCGATATCTATTGATACCACATACCAGGCATTTTGTTTTCGACGCATGTTGTCCATAATATATAATATGATCATCGGGACATGCATTTATATTTTGATACTCCATTCCAATGTCTTTCATAATGGAATGTAAATCTCGATATGTGTGAGGTAAAATATTTGACGAGGGTAACAGAAATTCACCTAACAATCTAAAACATAAAAAATAAACAGTTAATGTAAAGAATAGTAATTGTAAATATTGCATTTTTAGTTTACACATTAATTAACACTAAAAAAATGGGGAAAATACAACCTTTATGTAGATGTGATGAAACATATTACATACCTTAGGATATGTGTCATACAAGTGTTCGACAAATGATTTGTAACTTTCAAGTTCACCAGCAGCAATGTAGTGGAGAGAATATTTTGTCTTGACCCTTTATAAAGTCGTTTATTTGCCTTTTCAATCAAAGTTTCATCATAAATACCATCACTACTATCCCCATGATCCTCATCTGGATGACCGAATAAGTCTTTGATCATTTGATTTGTCCCATCATCTTGGACTATATTATTATTGTCATCTACTTTCATGGGATAATTAACTTGATCTTCATTATCTGCTTCAAGTTCTTCGTATTGTACTACAACATCATTTCTGCTAGTACTTGGTGCTTTGTGCATAAAGTTAGGGGGCAAATCTAACTTTATAATTACAAACAATCATGAAAAATTAGTGCATGTATAAAACAATATTAAAGTTTGAGAATACAATAAATATTAAAACTGATAATGAATGTATATATATCTAATTACCATGGGACGATATTCATTTGATCCCCGTCCATGTGCCCATATTTTCTACAATGTTTTTTAGTTGTTGCTATTAAAACTCTTTTGGGACGTCTAGTACAAAAAATTTTGCAAGGGAAATAACATTTAGCGTCACCCTTTTCACCCTATTTAATTTTTTTCCCACCTCTAATGTTTTCTAACATTCTTCCCCACAGACATATACTGAAAAAAATACATGTTTTTTGTTCGCCAAGAAGACCGGCTTATACCCTTTTTGAAGTGTCGTTATTATAGCAAACTTGTTGCAACATCTGTAAAATGTAAGATATTTATATATTTTATAACGTCGCAATTCCGACGATACTTGACCAAGTCAAAGTTGACTTGGTCAAATACTATGTGACTGTTGGGATGGGGAAAACCTAGTTTCCATAACGTCGTAAGTGCAACGAATATTTTACCAACGTCGCAAGAGAGACGAAAATCCAATGTCATCGCAATAGTGACGTCTTCCTACCTTTGTTGCAATAGTGACATGTGTTTGTAGTACGTCGCAAGAGCGACGTTATCGAGCAATATGGAGAAACAAATTTAAAATTTCCTCTATTTTTCGATAGTATGACCAATTTTGTCCAGAACGTCGAAATTTTTCCAATATGTACTAGTGTTGGTAATGAAACAATAATACACCATAATAAACAATCAACAATCATTGTCCTCTAATCAAAAATCGGGCCCAATTTGATATACACAAATTCCTTTTCAATCATAGACATACTTAAGAGCATGCACGAGGTACTAATCATAACACAAGGTCTTCAATCATATAATCGCTTGAATCAACAACAGTAGTCAACTCCAAAACATAACCCCAAGCTTGATCTCTGTGTACATTAGTATATATAGTCTTCTTTTTAAAATAAATGACAGTTTGCACGATGATTCCAATGAAACCATATCATGTATGAAGCGAAAAGAACTAAATTGACACACGGGCACCTCTTTTAACTTTCCATAACCCTAATCGGGCTTGGTGAAACTCACACAGGTTTCTTCTTTATTTTTAAATGCAATCGAGATAATGTTGGGATTAAGCACATTAATCAAGACCATAAATGAATAGAATGATATATCTCGATTATATTTAACCCTACTTCTCTTTTTGTTCGAACAAATTCATCACAGAGAGGACAGACAGTGATCGACTAAGAGGAGGGAACCATGTCTTTAACATTTCCACCATTCATTAAACTGATAACCCAAAACTTGACAAACCCCAGAAGGTGCTCGAGGAGGTAGAGACAAGTCAGAGTCCAAGTCAGGATCTTTAAAAATTAAATGCAGAGAGGCAATGAAAGCTTGATTTTCTTTTTTAAAAACAAAGAGAGATAATGGTTTTCCATATCCTCATATCCATTCACCATCGATTAACAACCACAGGCCACAATATAATTTTGAAAAAGAAAAAGCAGTGAGCCATACTCCTTTTTGTTTTTTAAACACAGTCCTTCGACTTATAGCTCCAAGCTATTGACAGAATCGTAAGTGAATGCCTAAGTAAATAATAAAGTCATTCAAGCTAACCAATCCAGACATACACGGATGTCACTAACACTTTTTGCAGAGAGGGTTAATTAAACAATGATGGATACTCAAAACCACAAAGAGATAATGCTTCTTTCCAACACCCATGAAGTCGAACAACTTTCGAAAACAATTAGCATCGAGGCCACATACAATCATCATTATAGCAGGGATGTGAGGAGTGGTGTGTGGAAGCTCTTTGCATTTGTATCCATCAAAACATACACAGGCATGCATTAACATTCGAGGCCAACCAAGACTAGAATTTTGGAAATATTTCAGCGAAATGACAATAAGAAACGGGCCATCAACAACAGCTTGGGGTTTAAACAAAAGAAACACACAAACTGTCAACAGTTTCTCTGCAACTAGATAAATATTACGACAATGACTGAGAGAAAAACGAGTTGATAGACACTGAAATACAACCGGCGGTAAAATCCCTTCAACCATAAAACACAGAGCTTCATTGCACCACTGTCACCATTATTTCACAACAATCATAAAAAACCAAGCAGACCCATAAATAACCAATGTGCACCCATTAATTAGTTTGCAAATGTCAATATTTTGCAGTATTCACAGAGAACCCAGAACACAATACTTCCACACAGTCAAAAAACTCAATAAAACACAAAATCCATGCATTAATGAGGCACCATTTGATTCATAAAATAGAGAGTCCATCATGGATGGAAAGATTAGATCCATACCTGAGAGTAAATCGCTTCAATGACGAACTGGTCGAGTTTCCCCCTTCCAATCCTGAAAACGTGGAGCCTTCACATTCAATGGAGCAACAATGCAACAATGTTAGGGTGACGAGCTCAAGGGAGGTTTGGAGTGACGTGCAGTAAATGCGCGTTGCTTCCTCACCTGGGCCTATTCAATTCCATGTACGAGCCAGCCCACTAACATAACATTCACCACTAACATCAAACCATAACCAATGCCAAAATTCAATGCAATATCCATCGTCCATCGTAAGATCTAATACCATATCTATTGTATAGTGTGTCACCCAAGATATATCACATCTATATATTAACCTCTTTCCATAACTCCATATGATAATCATACATCAATGTTACCATATGTGTCCCCGTTCAACTTTTAATAAAAATTGCATAGTCCTTTAACCAAACCATAGTATAATAGCTAGGTTCAATACTTGTATTCATTCATTTGAAGTTTTATGTGTAGTCTTTTACTGTGGCCTTTGGATTAACACATAGTTCCTTTCTTTTTGTTTCGATCTAGCTCTCATTTAATAATACTTTGCATACTCATATGTGGATAAGTAATCAATATATGATTTAGTAGTCAAGGTTATAACATAACATAGCATGGCACTTGTGAACATCATGATCCTCATGACCATAGGATTTCCCTGTACCATAAGTAAATATCAACAGCATTTATGCACAATGCATCAACCACCCATTTATAACATCAATGGAACCAAGATTGCATCATCAACAGTATAGGACTGTGTAAGCAACATCATAACAACAGCAACATCATAACAACAGCAACATATAAGCTTAACATGTCCATCTTTGCACCTCTAGTCTAGAAGGGGGTCCCACCTACTAGTATTATATTATTATCATAATTAAATAATAGCGCTTTAGCAATCCTTTGCGGGTGGAATTCATCGTTGCGATTTTAATCGTCAACAATGTGTAGACACAAATCCAAGATCAGCATACACATAGTACTTTTGAATTCACCTACATGATTCATTCCACAGATAATCCTTCAAACCTTAGTCACATGTAGCCTTCATACCCTAGCCAGCTTCATAGCATCATTCTAGAATATAGTCCCTAACGGCAACATCACAACCTCATAATACTAGTGCACACGGTAGCATAACAGTGATGGCAACATCACAACATCAGAATAGTGCATATGGAAACATCGCAATATCATAATAGAGCACACGGCAATATCATAATGAAGGTAACAACACAACATCAAAATAGCGCATATAACAGCATCATAGTGATGGCGACATCACAACCTCATAATAACGCACCTTGAGAACAAGAGAGACCCCAAGAAAATCCCTTAGACTTCTCTTGCACACCTTCAGATCCAAAAATGACACCCCAACACCTTTAGCACACCTCAGAATTGATCTCTTGCTTGGTTTCACTACAAATACATACATCTATCATGTATTTATAGTAATTTTGTCCCCACTTTCTAGATCGACCTGTAAAGATTGGTTGATTCGACCTAAATTTTCTGGTTGGGTTGTCATACAGAAAAATTCATATCTCCTCATTCCTAGAGAGTTAGAGAGAATTACATATATTGTTGGTAAGATCTCAAAAAAATATTTCGAAAAATATAACTTGTGCTCCCATTTGAGCTAGGTATGTAGGGTAAAAATTCCTTCAAAGATAGGGTCTCCAAACGGATCATCAAAAATCCAAAAGTAATACTTTCAACAATCTCCATCTTGCAATATTTATCTTGGACATATGTAGGATTGTAATATTTATCTTGGACATATGTTGGATCCCATTGTCTTTGACATCAATGACAACAATATTTCCAACAATCTCCCCCTTTGTCATTGATGGAAACCCTTAGTCAATTCTGATATTCCCCCTATCTGCAACTTCTCCCCATTTGAAATCAAAGGAAAAGGGTTGATCCCCTAAGCTTTTGATTCCCTTCAATAAATCCAATGTGCAATTTAAAAATATATCTCTAATTGATCATTATCTAGGTTGTTTGTGTTACAAGTATCCAACACTGATCCTTCTATTTGATTTTTTTTATTGATGAAACCTTCCACCCCAATGTCATGAAATTAATCTTGTTAATGGGGTGAAGCTTTAGTATTGAATTTATTTGAATCTATTTCTACCTCCTCATTCATTTATGAAAAGGACCAATCAAATGACTTCTCTTGTCCAAAAGAGTATTGTAAACTTGAATTTCCATTTTCACAAGGAAAGGTCCCAGCCTTACCTTTTCTAGAAATGGGGTGTACATGTCTCGAGTGAGAATCAAAACAATGAATCTCCCTGGAATCTTCATCTATCTTATCACATCCTTTCTCATAATAAACAATTTCATCTCTCTGTGTTTCTTGATTTTGCTTCCTTTTTCCAAACCTTTAAGAATTCTTCTTTATGCTTGGTAAGAACATCTTCTTCCTTGTTTTGTTTAGGAAGTCGGACTATATTGCTTCTACAGTATTGTGTTATGTTCCCATAGTTATTGCACTTATAGCATTCGGTATTGTAATCAAGTACAGGAGCAAATGAATTGTAGTTTCTATTAGCAAACCCATGAGAACTTTTGGTTTTGTTGCTCACATAATCATCCTTTGAGGTATTATAAGAACCTATATTTCTATCTCTCACATGATCACTTCCTGCATAAGGTCTACAATCTATTGCCTTATGACCAAAATTATTGCAAGAAAAACAATAGCCAAGAAAGATATTTTGGTATTGGTTTGTGAAAGGCCTTCTTGGTGGAACAACCTTTCTAAACTCATTCTTATTATTATTGTGAGAAGACTCGGGCTTATGTTGGTCACAGTTGCCTTTCTTGATGTTTCTTTCATTGTTGATGGAGCCTTTGAGAATATTGGAATAGCTTTTAGGATTTTCTTCATTTTCCTTTTCTGATGGCTTTGTGGCCTTAATTCTTGCATCTCCCTTGGGGGCATTTTTTTTTCGTCGTAGACAATACCTGTCTTGATGAATGGTGACCTTTGGCAATCAATAATATTATCTAATATTTCAGTACTCTTTCCAAACTTCAAGCTTTCATTCAACTGGTCAGTTGTTTTCTCTAGTTCCTTTCTTAAGGAGATGATTTCAGCCTATAGCTTCTTGCAATTTTCTTCATTTTCTTTATGTTGGCTTCTCACCACTTTTTCTACCCTTTTTTCCTCTTCTAGTTGAGTTTTCAAGATGATAATTGTCTTCTCTTTTCTTCAATATCGTGATCCTCCTCTTCATATTTCTTCAATTTCTCTTTCTACTTTATATTCTTTTTCCTAAGCCTTTCTATTTCTTCTAAGGCACTAACGAGTTTTACTTCAAGATCTTCTTCTTCTTAATATGGTTTTTTTACGATTATATTCATTTTCTTCATCAGTAGGCTTTGTTTCCATGGTTATGGAGAGAGATTATTCTTCATCATCACTATATTCCCTTATTTTATATGGACACTTAGTAGCAAAAAGCCCTATTCTACCGCACTTTAAGCATTGGAAGGGTAGCTTACCTTTGTATTTTCCAGGTCCTCCTTTTAGATTTCTCACAAATTGTGCTTCTTTTGTTCCTGATTCACAGCTGGAATGATCATTGAATATCTTCATATATCTTCATTCTTATACTCCATGATGCATAATTTGTTCCATCAAACAAAGGATCTATATTTGTAGGGAGACCTTCCTTACAAACCATATGTGCTCAAGATCTTCCTTCCATTAGTTAAACTATTTCTAAAGGAACCTACTCTAAAACCAATTGTTGAACTTATAGTTATACTAAGAGGGGGGAGGTGAATAAGTATAAGATACGTTTTACTTTATTTAACCATTCATCAATCATTCATTAACTAAGAAACAATAGTCACATTTAAATTCAAATCACAATGCACAAAGTTTAACATGGAAACCCAAGTGGGAGAAAACCATAAAACTTATCTTTATAAATTCATGTAGGAATCAATGTACTATTACAAACATTGTAGGTACCAACCTACTAGAGACACACATCTCATTAATTGAGCACCAACTTAGTAAGATGTAGACACCAACCTACTAGAGACACCAATCTCCTCAACTGAGCACCAACCCAACAACACCTGTAGGCACCAACCTACTATTACAATATTTGCAGGCACCAACCTGTTGGAGACACCAATCCCATCAATTGAGCACCAAATCAACAAGATATGTGTAGACACCAATCCAAGATCTGCATACACAAAGTACTTATGACTTCACCTATATGATTCATTCCACATATAATCCTTCAAACCCTAGTCACATGTAGCCTTCATGCCCTAGCCAAATTCATAGCATCATTCTAAAATATAATCCCTAATGGAAACATCACAACCTCATAATACTAGTGCACACGGTAGCGTCACAGTGATGGCAACATCATAATTGTTCATACGACAGCATCATAGTGACAACAACATCACAACCTCAGAATAGTGCACATGGAAGTGTCACAGTGTCAGCAACATCATAATAGCACATACAGCAGTATCACAGTGACGGTAACATCACAACCTCATAATAGCGCACCTTGAGAACAAGAAAGACCCCAGTAAAATCCCTTAGACTTCTCTTGCACACGTTTAGATCCCAAAAAGACACCCCAACACCTTTAGCACACCTTAGATCACTTATGCGCACCTCAGACTCGATCTCTTTCCTAGTTGCACTACAAATGCGCACATTTGTCCTGTATTTGTATTAATTGTGTCCCCACTTTCTGGGCCAACCTGTAAAGACTAGTTGAGCCGACCTCAAATTTTTGGGTAGGTTGTCGGACAGAAAAATTCATATCTCCTCATTCCTAGGGAGTTAGAGGGAATTCAATATACCATTGGAAATTTCTCATAATAATATTTCCAACCACATAAGTGCTCCCATTTGGGCTAGGTATGTAGGGTAAAAATGCCTTCAAAGATAGGGTATCCAAACTGATCATCACAAATCCAAAAGTAATACTTTCAACAGTCTCCATCTTGCAACCTTTATCTTGGATATCTGTAGGCTTGTAATATTTACCTTCAACATATGTATGCCCCCCTTGTATTTGACATCAATGACAACAATATTTCCAACAATTTCAGGCGGTATCTTCAAGCAGACCTTGAAAGCGGTGAAGAATTTTACAAAGGGGATATTTCTACTTTTAGTGCAGGAGTTTCATGTCTTACTAAATTTTGGAGAAAAGAAGAGGATTTTCCTTCGACAATCCGTTTAAAACAATTAAAGGCATGTTATCCCAAGAGAATCAAAATATTAAAAGAAATGTTATTTGAGTGTGATGTCATAAGTGTAAAAAGGGGTGAATTATATTTAAATTTGATTGAGTTAGAACTAGTCGGGTCAGCTAAAGATGTGGAGGACCCACACTTAATTATGAATTTGATACTCTTATCAAAGGAACAAATGGAAGAAAATTTGGACTCGTTAAAGATTGCATTAGTAGAAAGTTCAACAACCTGACCGAATATTCAAAGACAGAGGTAGAGAGTTGGTTGTTCTGTTATGTGAACAAAAACAATGATATTGAAGATACCCTCAGTCAACTCTCTATGGATTTTAAAGATATTGAAAAGTCATTATTTTATATTAAAGTGGGACAAGAAATAATAATGGCACTAATGAGAGAATATATTGAAAATTGGTTAAAGAACGTGTTAATTAAAATAACTAAATCAGATCAGGAGGAAGCAGTTACAATTGGTCAGGTAGTTCTAGCAAAGGAAAGTATAAAATACATCACAGCCAATAAATGAAAGAGAGATATTCCATCACAGTAAGTCAAGCGGTCATTTTTCATAATTTTCCATCTCCTATACTTCTCATTTGGAAATCATCCAGTTGTGTCTTTTCATTCATTGAAAACTCATAGTCGATTTCTAATTGTTTTTCTCTTTTCTTCCAGGTCTAGTTTTATCTTTTAAATTTCCACGGGAGCCCCATCCCAGTCTATTTGGACAAACGCTTTCATTTTAATTTTACATTTCATTGTAAAACCAGACAATTACTTTTTGAACTCACTAGAGAACTATCTCGAGGCATAACTTTAATGATTTCTCAGAGTTTTGAATTTCTAAGTATGAGATTTTTGGAGTGTGCCTATCATATTTTGTTTTAGTCTTAAGTGTGATACTCATTTAAAGTTCTTTGCATTGTGGGCTTATATTTTTTGTCTTATGATATGACCAAATCTTGCTTATATTGTGATGGATGTGAGGAATATGTTAATCTTGTATAATGTTTTTCTTTACTTATGTATAATATTGTAAAAATATCATGTTTTTGTTTTGAACAAGTTCATGGTCCTTTTCTCAAGAACCTTTCTTTTGTGAATATACTTTTTGTATATTTTAAATTGTATTTTCATAATTAATTTTAAGCAATAACATAGGAGCACCACCTCTTTAAAAACACAAGGGGATTTATCCTCGTGAGGTTGTTGTTGAGATCTTGAACAATCTAAACATCAACGTCATGCTCCAAAATTCCATTTTATATGCACCCTTTTCTCATCCTTTTACTACCTTTGTCCACTCCTTACAACCATTTATGAGCTTACCTTTGTCTATAATGATGCATTTTTTCCAAGGTATGCTTTTCCCACATTTCATGTCATTTATTTAATTATGCTAGTGTATTCAGGAGAAATAGGCCTTTTTTCACTCTCTCACCAAATGATATATCAAGTTGCTACTCCAAGTTGGTATGAAACGGGTATGTTGTTGTTCTGGTTAAATCAATGTGTTGCTACTCCTAGTATATCATGGTGGTGCTACTCCTGGTATATCGTGGTGTTGCTACTCATGTTTCTTCCATGATGTTGTTATTCCGAGTCAAGATGCAACACAACTGTAATTCCCTATTTTTTGTGAATCTGAAGTGAACAATTGTCTCCTTTACAAGCAGGTCCTATTGACTATAATGATCGTGTCAATCTTGAGCTCGTGATTGGTTGGAACAACAAATCTAGGTCTTCTTGTGGGAAGAAGTTAAAATCATTTTTGAATCATTTCTACATACATATTTGGTTGTAATAGCTTATGTGGACATAATGTAATAAGGAAAACTATGTGATATTTTGGGGTGGTTGCTTGAAATTGAATTCCTTGTTTGATTGATAGTTAGAACAACTTGAGAATCATATATTCTCAAGATTGCTCTTAATGTATTTTTCTAAGCATAGACGTCAGCGAAATATATAAAATCCAAGTCCCTCCTCATAACAGGGAGGAGGTTAGATGATCTCCTCGTAACGGGGAGGAGGCTAGATGATCGAATTGTACTTTGAGACTCCGCTTTGATTAATAGAAATATATATATATGGTTATGAATTGTTGTGTATTGGATAAGTTCAATTTGTAGCTTCTTAATTTTACTTACAACACTATGTTCCGGGGAGGCAGGTCCCACTCCTTAGAGTAGGTGTTGATTTAATTAGTGTAGATAGTTTTAATTGCCAATTAATCAGTTAGTTAGTTTATTTCAATTAAAATAGTTAGCATTATAGTTTTTTTTCCATAAGAAAAAAAAAACTTTTATATTCATAGGAGAATATACATGTTACAGTCTTTCATGACAAGCCTTTGTAGTCTTTCTTCGGGAACTATATTGTCTATACATCTGAATATAACAAAACAAGCCTATAAAGGCTTTTCCAAAAATCTACTATAGTCTATTCGAACTATCCAAAAACATTTACAACCTTACAAAAAGAAAAACTTCTTCAGAGACGAAACTCCATAGCTTCGGTTTCTATTCCTTCAAAAAACTCATAAAAACCAAAGGCTCATTTTTGCACCTACAGTGCTTCCTTTGAGAGTTCATCTTATTTTGAATTGAGTTCCATCGTGTTGGAAGGAGAGCCATTCAAATTCTTTGAACGTGAGTTTGATATCTCTTAGCAAAGAGGCTAATCTGGGGTTTTGAATATTATTAATACCTCTTGCCCAATCTATCACCAACTTGGAGTCGTCGAAAACTTGTAGCTTTGACAAATTTGTTTCTTTTGAAGTTTCCATGAGGGTCCATGGTGCTATAAGTTCTACTCTATTGTTTGTTCTGCCCCCTGGTGCATATATGATGTGAATATAATGGTTGTGACTAATGAATAGAACCACCCCCACTCCACAGGTTGTGGGGTGTCCTTGACTGGCTCCGTCGAATAATCCCCATGGGATGGTGTAATCAATGGGAGGTGGGATCATTGTCTGGGTTTTACTTTCCCTTATTTATGCCTTGAACTATTCGACCTGACTGGGTGAGATTGTCGCAGTGACCTCAGGCAACACAAACTTGTCTTTAAATACAGCATTATTTCTGGCCCACCAGATGTTGGAGATCATGATGCCCCGTAGACCTGCATATAAGGAGATTGATTTGTCTTGGATCCAAGATTTGAAACACTTTTATACATAGCCCTAGTTCCAATTATCCTTGGCTTTCAGCTATTCTTTTAAAACATGCACAACCTTCTATGCATAAAGTTAGCATTATTGTTACAGCTATGGCATGGTTTATTTCTTTCTATCCATTTGAGCGAGTTATTTTTCAAAAAAAATACCCAGTGTCATTCTTTTGATTTTCTGTTAGGAAGATTACATACTTGCAAGATTTCATGTTAACATATTACGTGAGCTATATTCTTTGGTTCCCTTTTTTGAATTGTGATTTATTTGCAAAAAAACAATAATATTGTTCTTTTGATTTTTTGTCTAGCAGATTACACACATGTGTGATTCTCTCTTAATAGATTACACCAGTCACAGACTATTGACTCCTTTACTATTTAGTTTTACAATGTGCCTAGTTGAACAAGGAACATATATATAAGATTGTATTCCTTGTTGATTGGATTGTTGAATAGAGGACAATCTATGTTCTTTCGATCCCATGTTGATTGTTTCTTTACTACATTGCACATCAAAACCAATGCTTGAACAGAACTTGTATCCTACGTAGACTTTGCATAATAACTTGAAAAAAATCATTCAACCTCTGGTTTGAAAATTAAATGGTTTGGTAATATAGTTTCCTTAAATAACAATTAGTTAACCTGACATTTTTGGCATCGTTGTCAGGGAAGTTTTTTAGGGAGCAATAGTACGCCAAGCATTGGCTTTAGTTGGCATCTAGTATTGGTATTTTTGGAGGGTGGTTGACAACTAAACCTTATGAATATCCCATTTAGAGTGTTTGAATTTTAAGTTTAGAGAATAAGTAGAAGTGTTTTGAACACAAGGAAATAGAAGCGATAAGATGAGAGGTAAGAACCTAGACATTCATCGCAGAAATTATGTGGTGAGTTTCTATTTCCCAGTTTCAAAACATATAGATGCATGAATAAAGGAAAGAACCCCAAAGCATCTAGTGCAATAAGAATTGGTTGTAATATTGGAAAACCTACCGGTGGACGAGGACAAGGGAAACAACAAGACAATGAGATGGAAAAGCCTTTGACGCCTCCTCCTCCTTCTGCAACAAAAACATAAAGCACCCCTCTTGTCAAAGGACAGGGGGATATTAAGCAACTAATTAGCAGGAAGCTTGATTCTAGAGTCAATGCTCTGGACAATCCAGTTTATGAACCAATAGACTCCCCAAAATCACTGAACATGTTGTATCATGAAGGACCTCCAAGGACCAATATGGCAAGGGAAGAGGCAGCCTCTAATTTTAATTTTGAATTTCCAATCAGGGATTTTGAAGGGGAAGCGCCAATGAAAAATATCCCTCTTTCAGCCCTTCCTGATTTGCATGGGTTATCAAGTGAATATCATGATCTCTTCGAATTTGATGTATTGTGTCGAAGTTATGACTACATTTCTTAAGCTTAAAAATTGAAATTATTCCCTACTACACTCAAGAATGAAACGATACGTTGGTTTATGGGACTTGGTGAGAAATCTATCAACATACAGAATGATATGAAGAAGAAATTTATCCATAAATATCAAGATTATTGTAAGGCAAGGGACCTTCGCAAGGAAATTTTCAAGATGACCTAAAAAGAAGAAGAAATCTCAGAAGACTAAGTGGAAATATTTTGGTATCTTACAGAGGTACAGGGTTACTTTGGACAAGAACACACTATGAATCATTCTGCTTAGAGGAATAAAGGATGGTTGCATTGACCTTATGAACTTAATGGGTATAGGAAACATCTCCCAAGTAGGATATGATGATATTTGTGAACTTTGTAGAAGACATTCAAGAGGAATTTCCAAGCACGAGAAGGATCCAAGAGATATTTTTG
>SNQJ01S0099843.1:6477-37436 GCA_010110895.2 Picea sitchensis
AGATTATACATGGCAAATTGAAGCATTAGTACATGAAACATTTAATCTCCTAGCTCAATAAACCACAAAAATGCATGAATTAATTATACTTTACCTCATGACCTTATCAATGGCTAATGGTAGTATTCCTTGTCATTACCCAAACTTAGGTAAGCCAAAAAGGTATAGATGAGAAGTAAAATAGGGTAGTGGGGATGTCAATTTAGGGTCTCAACAATGACCCATTGACTTGAAAAACTTGCAGTATGATCTTTTGGGTTTTGTCTTATACTTATGCATCATTTGACAATGATATGGATCATGCCCATGCATTTTAAAAATATCACACCATGTTCCTCCTGTTGAAAAGGGGTTCGGTACTCCTGTTTCCATGTACTACGCGAAAGTTGGACATTCATTCTTATGGTGCCCTTTTGTCCTACATGTGGTACACCAAACAACTTCTCTTTTATCTTTGCCCTTATTCTGGTTAAGTTGAAATGTTAATTTCTTCATATCCTCCTTCAGCTCCTCTATTTTTGGATATGTCTTTTGATACTGGTTCTCTTCCAGTTGTGAGGCTGCCTGCAGAGCCTCTACCTAAGTTTGGAACTTTATTGTCTTAATGGGTATTTCAAATGTGGTAACAGAAAGTTCACAAATAAGTTTCTATGTTGCATGTCATTAATTGCATACTTCAACTTACCTTTCTAACATTTAAACCTCTAATCAATCTCCCATACAGACTCACCTGGTTTTTTCTTGATTTCAATCATTTCATTCATATACTGATCTTTTGATATAGGTTTCTGAAATTCATTTATTAATAGTTTTTTCACGTATGCAATAGGCCTTGTTACTCCTGGAGGACTGTTACATCTAGGCTCATGTACCAATCCAGTGTGTAGTCTCTTAGCATGGTAGATAATTGTACAAGCTTTGTATCCTCATCTGTGATCTCCTTTTCTTCCCAAATCTTCTCGCAAATGAATAACTGCTTTTCAAGGTCCTATGATGCCTCTCCCCAAAATTATGGTAACCTGATCGTGGGATCATGTCCTGTCATTCTAAATTGTGTTGAGCGACTACCTCCGCACGGTGTATATATTTGACTATTAATTCCTGAACTAGCTGCCCCAGTTGATGCTCCTCGACTAGATCCTTGTCATGGCGTTCTTTTGCCACTAAAATTTGTTTATCTATATGTTGGTGTTCTTTCTAGTCTACTAGTCGCACATGGGGTTGTAGCTTCCACATTGACGATGATCTGGATTAGAGTTCTACCTTCTATATCTACCCTTGGACCTCCTATTTTTCTTTCATATGTTGCGCGTAGTATTTCCTCAATCTGCTCCACATCCTGGAAATCCTCTACCTCTTCCTCATCGCTTGTGAAGCCCTCTCTATTAGATATGGCTCTCTTCTTATTATTCATCTTATATTGGTAGGGTGCTCCACTATGTGTCGTTCTAGCTATTTCCATTACCTGCTTTATCTAGTCTTCTTCCATCATAATTGGGTCCATGGCCTCCTTCTTCTTTCCCTTATCCATTTCTTCCTCCATTTCTCCACCTCTTGTCATTTCTTCCCCCCTTCCCCCATGCACACAAGGAAGTTTAGATGTATGATTCAATGGTCATCACACTATTGTTATACATTAAAATCTTTATTGAATCATACACTGATCTGATATACCTACCTCTGGGTCCTTTTAGAAAATCCTACTCTGCCACATTATAAGACTTCGCGGTATCTACTGCAAATTCGGTGATAAACCCTGCAACAATATTGTCTAACCAAAAATATAATGTGCACGTAAATTTGTTATTAACTTGTTGTAACTGCGCCATATCCATCAAATTCCACTCCATCTGTATGATTTGATTTGTAGGGTGGTTGTCTTTTAACCTCAATAGCCACTCCTACAACAAATGCGGGAAATCACATAAAAATACCTCGTGCAAGTCACTAAACACATATTTTTCAAGATATTTGTGCAGTGTTAACTTAGGGTTTCTGTTATCCTTATGCACAAACTCAAGTTCCTTTGTTTTTAACCATATTTCAATTGCTGCCTTCATTGGATTCCATGGCCTAAATATTCCCTCCTCAGCGTGTTTCTTCCCCAGATTATGTCCCCTCAATCCTATGCAGTTCCAGCTGGAAACAGAACCATTTGTTGGCTTAGATCTCTCTTCCTACTCTTGGTCTAACCAAGGTTCATATCTCAACAAGTTTCCAACAAAATCCTCTAAAACTAACGGCCCTCCTGGTAAACTAGAAGGCAACACAGTGCACAGAATGCACTGCGCGGTCTCACCCAAGATAGCTTTATGGTTGACCACAATCCTCAAGTGTTTGCAGTCTAGGAATGAGTAGGTATATGGAAATGTATTTTATCTTCCTCATTCATTACTCTGATTATTCATTCAGTATACCTCGGATTCATTCATCTTTAGGATCATGCATTCATTCTACTATACCTAGTTAATCATTCATTCATAAAATAACCATTGACAGAAAGTAGACATTCAATAAACATCACATATAACACATGTTTTACCATGGTTCACCCCCTCATGGGATATGTCCACAAATATTTGGCTTCTCTGCTCTTTTATTTAGTCTGCTACAAAATATGGCGTTGCACGCATTATATCTTCCATCATACAATCATGAAGAGTCTTAAGAACCTTTGTGAGGAAGACTAGATCACACCAAGATTATCAGCCTATGACCTAACCCTTAAAATCTAGCTTACTTGACTCTTATATCACCTTATTACAATGATAATAACCATTATCAACTCACTGAACTTCTTTAACCTTGAACTTACAACTCTTGAACCCCTAACCTAGACCTCCTAGGTTCTTATTTATACTATTTCCAGGCTTATAGCTGTTACAATATTTGTCAAAAACCCTAACCCTAATATGGTTAGGCTTTTCTGCCTCCTCGCACGTGGATTTTCCTCTTGCATGCTACTTTTCCTTCTTTTTTGCATGCTACTTTATTTCCAGTTGTTGCACATGCTCCAAAATTAGGTCTCTCCTTCCAAAATAGGTATTTCCTCAAAATAGGCTTGTGCCCAGCAACTCTCTAGTGTTATACAGTCTTGTTTAGTAGCCTTGGATGATTAACTCACTTCACGCTAATCCAAAAGCCCTATCATTAGACTATTGTTGGTGTGTTATAAATCAAAAAATGTCTAATTGATTTTATTAGCATGTTGGTTGATTTCGATGGCTATGTTTACTCAGAAAAGTCCATGGAGATGAACCTAATGATGTGTGAGACTCGAGTCCAATAAAATGAAAAAAGAATGAAAATAAGACATTTATTTTCGATGAATTCTATCTATGAGAAGGAGAAGAATTCATTTCTTCTTAATATAAACAAGCACTCAATATCATGCAATTTTCAATTCTTCAATTTTTTGTGGTTGTGAATTCCCCCTGCGGACAGGTGAAATCCCCCTTGGATCAGGTTTCCTTCGATCTAAGACAGAAGGAAACAAAATGGTAACTAATTTCCTTTTAGACATATTTTAACAATCAGAATAAGAGGAAAGAGATGGATGATGTAACATTTTACAATGGTTGTGCTTGTTGCTCCAACCTTTGACCTTGTTGACCAAGATCCTAGGTGCAAGAACGGATCTGAAAGGAACAAGAGAAATCTCCTTCTTCTACACTATATTTTTAGGTGACAATAGATCTATCTATGATGACTTTACAAAAATAGACATGCATGTAACACGTGATACAAAACATGAAGGGAATAGGACAAGTTATATATTAATAAAAAGACATGGTGAATCACTTACAATCCAATGTTGATGTTGCAGCAACTCCTCAAGATCTCTAGTCCATCCCTTTCCTAAATGTATCAAGATAATAATGATGATGATTTTATGGTTCCTTCCTCCAAGATCAAAGGTTTAACACTCTGAAATCCTTTCTCCCCCCTTCACCTTGGAATGCACACATTATATAGGAGTTAGAGGCTTAACCATCATGAAGTATTTTAGGAAATGGTTGAGTATTTTGCTCCATAATTTGGGATTGAGTTTACCTAATATGGAGCCATGAGATATGACTCAAATCCTTGACTTCATCCTCTCGAAAATAACCCTTAGAATAAGGTGGATTAGTTGCAACTACCTATAACCACTTCAATTCTCCCCCAACATTGAGCATAGAGTGTTGTCAACACTCCCTATACATGGGAAGGGGATAGTTTATAAAAGTTCAGCGCTCCCTATACATGGGCAGCGGAGTGTTGACCTTCAAATATGATCAAAATATCAAGGTAAAAGGCAATATTTTGACCTTCTGATGATGAGTTTTTTTCCTCCACAATAATTAGGGATTGTGACAAATGTTATTCCATGGTGTCAAGGTTGTGACACTTAATAAAGTGCATGTGACACTTAGTAAGGTGAATACGACACTCGATAAAGTGAATGCAACACTTAGTAAGGTGAATACAACACTTATGACACTTAAGTGCAACATGGTGGTGTGACATTTAGGTGTGTAACAATCCCCCAGATTAATGATCTTCTAGATCAGCTCAAGGGTGCCAAATTTTTCAGTAAGATTGATTTGAAGTCAGGCTACCACCCAGTGTTGATTGACAAAATAGAGGTATGGAAGACAACATTCAATTCTAAAGAAGGTCTCTTTGAGTGGTTGGTCATGCCTTTCGTCTTGACTAATACCTCAGTCACATTCATGCATATGATCAATGATATATTGTGGTCATTCACAAACTCGGCATGGGCTTCCAGTGACCTATCATAGTGAAACACTATCTTATGTTGTTCACAGATACCCCACCTATGAAAAATAGATGTACTACATTGTGAAGACATGTTGATAATGGAAATATTACATTATGTTAAAGGAAATTATCATCCACATTGATCACATGCCATTGTAATTCATGCATACATAAGGAAATTTTTAGAATGACAGCCATCAGAAGTGGTCCACGTACTTGTAGAAATTCCACTTGAACATCAAGTACAAGAAGGGAAACACCAACCATGTCATAGAATACCTCATTCAACCCCCGGTTGTGGCACTAACCATAGTTCTTAAATCCTATGGGCATGAGACCTCTAGGTGGCCACAATTATACAACAGTCACTCTAACTTTGCTACTACCTATCAGACATTGAGTGGATGAAAACAAGTTCCAGTCTTTCATCTCCAGGATTGACTGTTATGCCATTGGATCCATCTATGTGTTGCTTCAAGCAATTATGAAAAGTTGATTTGGGAAGCTCATTACAGTCTGGTGCCATGACACTTTGGCGTGGACAAAACAGTGGCAGTACCGCAAAAGCATTTTTATTGGTCGAAGATTCGACAAGATGTCCACAAGTATATCAAATATTGCACTTCCTGTGCCATTTCCAAACCTGCCATCAATAAACTTGGGCTATAATGTTGATTAATTGTGTTGGTTTTCATTGATGTCAACCCTTGAAGAAAGTTCGGTAGCAAATTATGGTAGCACAGACGTTTGGGTAATGAACCCAGGTTTGTTTGATGGATAATGGTATGATTTATGATATATTTGAAGGAAATACTATTCTATATGGATATTACATGTCGTACCATTTCCATTGGTATGTGGAACATCACATAACTCCTCACGGTTAGAGATTTATGGCCATGTGAAGTTGGAGAACCCTCATGAGTCATGTAGAAGCCCCAAAAGGTCAAAGTAGTCAAAGTGGTTGCAAAGAAGAAATTATTTAAATAATAAAGTGAAGTGATGAGTGTACTATAAGTCAAAGTGGATACAAAACAAATTGTTTAAATAATAAAGTTAATAGAGAAATTACTAAGTGAACAAGTGGTTAGAAGTGGGTTAGCCCTAAAATAAGGAAAATGGGTTAAGATGGTTAGAAGGTAATTTAAATAATAAAGTGAAGTGATGAGTGTACTATAAGTCAAAGTGGATACAAAAGAAATTATTTAAATATTAAAGTTAATGGAGAAATTACTAAGTGGACAAGTGGTTAGAAGTGGGTTAGCCCTAAAATAAGGAAAGTGGGTTAAGATGCCCTAAAATATGTGAAAGTGGTTAAGATGGTTATAGCTGCAACCCTTGAGAAGCTATGAAAGTATAAATAAGAGGCAAGGGTCTCTCATTTTAATCACACTTCTGAGCATATTGAATATCTACAAGTAACTCCAGGTAACCAAAGGATATATAAGCTGAATTTCGTGAGGGAAGGTGAAATAAAGAAGGCTGTAACGGAGGATAAATTTTGATGATGCTTTCTGCTGCATGTTATTTAAGGTGTCATCTCACCATTTTATCAATAACTTTTTATAGTATGGTTCGACCAGGAAATTGGGAGATCATTGAGGAAACATATCCAAGTAGTTGTAATAAAATTTTCATCTTGTGGGTCGTTGTATGTTTGGAGTTACACTGTGAAAATAGAGTTTGTAATAGTCCTCGGAATCCATCTAAAATGTGTGTTTCGGTAAAAAACGCCCTAACTTTATTCATAACAACCAAATTAAAGGTGAAGAAATAATATTTAGGAGTACGCCTTAGTATTATGTGTAAAACTTTTATATCCATACAACAAATATTATTTTTACACTCTACAATTTTATCTCTAGACAATCCAGAATTCCAACAAGGTATGTCATTTTTTATAACTCCTTTCTAAGAGGTTCCAAGTAGTGAAACTTGAAGGAATTGCATTAAAATACAATCGAAGAACATTGTGTACTTATTTACATTTATTCACTATAGGTACATAGTTATGATTATTTCAAGTTAGTTGCTGACTAACTAAAATAATGAGACTAAAGAAGTTTGATGAAAAATGCTAGTCTCTTGTTGTTAAAGTTAAGGAAGGGTTTCCAGCAAGTATGTGATCATATAGAAAAGCACCTATTCAAGAGTTACAAATCAGATTTGGATGATGAAATTGACATGAGGTTTTTGGTGGAGGTGTTACGTTGGGTACATGGCTGAGACACAAGTGAAGATGAGCTGGCACATACATGAGGTGCATATTGATGATGTTGGTACATATTGATGAGAGCTATAGTTTATGTATTTGATGCATGGTTGGTACACATTTGGTGCATGGTTGATGCACTCATTGATGGTACAGCTTGAGGTACGTGCTGGTGCACATTGATGCACCGGTTTATGGCAATGGATTGCTGTGTCGTCGGACAAAAGTTGATGTGACAAAATTTTTATAGGTTTGTTGCATGGTTGATGCATTTTTATGGTACAAAGGTATAGGGTTGGATGATGTGTCATGTTGGCATAGGTTATTGGTACACGTTGTTATAGGTTGATTACGTGTTTACAACAAGATATCTCACATTAATAGGTGGACAATGGTTCCATCATCTACTTATACGTGGTGGTTGGACTATATAAGGACAGTGGTTGTACTCCACCTCCTGGCTAGTGTCCAGAGAACATGTGGGTTGTAGCCTCCTTCTCATTTTAGCCAGACACTGGGGTAGTTGCTTTCCTGGGTTGTAGCCCATTTCCGGGTTGTAGCCGAGAATAGGAGTTGGAGCTTCCCACGGGTTGTAGCCTAAGAAACTAGAGGCTTGGTTTCCTCCTTCCATTTGCAAATAGAAAACAAAGGAAGTTCGGATTCCAATGAATTTAATTTTCAAAGACATATATTTGTGGTTTTCTCCCACTTTGGTCCGCATTGATTTAACACTACATTTTAAGGTTAAAAAGGATTGAATTCTCTATTATTGATTCACCACTCCCTCCTCTTTAGTAATCCAACATATGGGCACCTCCCTCTACCTACTCTTGATAGGCATTGGGAGTCCATCTCCAAGGATTACATGGTTGATTTACCTTCAACCAAGTATGGTGATGACTATGTCTTCATGGTCATTGATCGTTTCTCTAAAATGTCAGTTTTGGCACCATGGAAGAAGAGTATCACAATCAAGACCACTACTAATCTATTCTTTGAATGTGTTTAGGCTCATTTTGGGCTCCCACCGACCATTATTTCAAAATTGAGATAGTAGTTCCTAAGTAATTTTAGGTCCAGCCTATGGTTAATGATGGACACCAAGAAAACCAAACGGTTTCCTTCCACCCATAGACTAATGGACAAACAGAGGTAGTCAACATGATGATTGTTCATATCGTGATGCTACATATACGCAATTCCAAACATCCACACTTGGGATGAGAGACTTATGTATGTTCAACATTGCTACAATAGATCCCTCCACAAATCTATTGCACATGTTCTTCAAGTGTGTTTTGGGTTCCAGCCATTGGACCCATTGATGTATCTTTTTCAACAGAAATCCAACACCAAGTATTGTTAGAAAGTTGGTCATATCCAATGGGATGGGTTTATTTGAAGGAGTATTCAAAGTGTTCCCCTTGGTTATCTTACATGGCCCCTCATGGAAATATGCTTTGAAGAAGCCTTGGCACAATCCCTGAAAAATATGGTTAACTAGTTAAGAATCCCCAGAGGTGTGGTCATGAATCCTAAAGTTGATTGAAGAAAAAGAGCATGAAGGACATTGCAAATGCACGCAAAAGTCCTTCATTGATTGATATCTTCGCCGTTGTTCCCAATGGTAGGTGGTACGCCATGTGGTTACTCACGATTGAGGATTTATTCCCTCTTAAAGATGAAGACCCAAAGTATGGTCAAGAAGCCCCTGATCTAAGGTCAAGAAGTTATAATTTGGCCCTAAATTCAAGTAAAGGACAAAAAGTTGCTGCAAATAAGAAGTTACAAGTCGTCCTCTAAAGTCAAGTAAAGGAGGTACTTGGAAAAGCATAACACATATTAATAACCTTTATTTTCATCATTCAATATTGTGATCTCTTAGCACAATCTTGGTAAAAAATTCTAGAGGGAAGATGAAGTGAAGAAGGGTGAAATTCCAAGGAATATGAAGTCTTGTGATGATGTGTTCTAAGGTATAGCTTTGTGTGTTATCTTACCATTTCTATAAATTTTATGCCCCGACGTCGCTTAAGATAACAATAATTGGAGGTCATTGAAAAGACAAATCAAGGTACCTATGGTACAAAATGTTAAGAGATCTAGGTCGTTGTTGTTTTGGAGATACATTATGTTGAAGATAGGTTTTTGACTAGTCATGTAACTAGTCACAAACACATGTTCCTGCAAAATAGTCGATAACTTCTTTATAGAGGATCCAAATTGGGTGAGACCATTTGCATTGAATAGTATAATATGGCATTTTGTGTGATTTTCATAATCCTACATCAAATACTGAGCTTGTGGCATGTTATTATACAAGTTTTCCTTCTCTCTTCAAAATAGGCCAAAATTTAGGAAGGTCTTCCATTTCATTTATTCAAGGAGAGAAACTTGGATAAATTTCTATATAGAAGATATCAAATAATATTGTGTACAAGTTTCATACCTGCTTCATTACATATTTATACTTGTTGAGGTTAGGCTTGTGACTAATCCAAAACTAGTCCCAAATAGGTGTTCAAGATAAAACAATTATCCCAAGCTTGGTAGGTTCAAATTGAATTCCACTTTTTCCATCAAAAGGAGAACAAATCCTAATATCCGAGGCCCAAGTTTTAGAATCGTGAAATGAAAATTGATTTTTGTGGGTGAATTCAAGTTTGCAGATTTGAGGTACGCTTCCGAAAGCAGTTTTGTATGCAGATTTGAGAAGTGATGTTGGGGTTTATATGTGAACCCATGTGACCTAGGATCTTTATGTGGACTCAACTTGATGTTGATATATCGCTTATGGTGGGTATCCGCATTTGATGATCATGATATATCATTGTGGTGGATCTAGTTTTCATAGATGATGATGATGTATCAGCTTATGGTTGTATCGCCTTTGATGATGATTATGACAAGACAGGATAGGTTTTGATGATGATGATGTATCCATATCAGACTGACAGTAATAGGACAAGTTTTGATGATGATGATATATCAGTGACAGTGACAGGTTGGTTATCAATGACAGTTTTGGTGATAGGCTGAGTCTCCATTTATATTTCAGGAGGAATGAAGGGGTTGGTTTCCTTCCTTAACCGATATCGGGAGAATTCAGGGTTAGAGATCTCGATTGGAACCATAAACTGGGGGTTGAGCCTCCTTCCAGCCTGTAGTTGAGTTAATCTAGGATTTGAGCTTCCTGTCCTCGTGAACTAGGGGTTGGAGCCTTCATTCTATTGCTCGAGAATCTAGGGAGTTGGAGCTTCCTTCGGTTGGATCCTGAGAAACTAGAGGCTGGAGCCCTTCTAGTTGGAGCTATATAATCTAGGGAGTTATAGCTTCCTTAAGGTTGAGCCTCAGAAACGTGGGGTTGGTGCCTCCTTCCATGGTGGTTGAGAATATTAGAAGTTGGTGTTTCGCGGAATGTAATATTGAAGATATATATTAAAAACTATTTCGGTTTTCTCCCATTTGGGTTTCCACGAAATTCATGTGTATTGCATTTATGCTTATATATTTATGATATATTAATTCAATCATAAGGGAATGGAATTGTTGATAACTAATGTTTACATGTTATGGTTAAAATGGTGGTAAAAGTAGCAATATTGATCCAATCTCTAACCCGCCTCAATATTGGTGAATATTCCAACAATTGGTATCGAAAGGTGTCCTTCAAGAACAATCTAACCAATGGAAGGTAGATAATGGAGTTCATAGAGTGCAAGGATAATGGAACGCCAATGTTTCATTGTCAGAATTATGTCTTCTAGAATAGAAGGATGAGACTATTTTTACAGGGTTTGATGTCTGGCACTTAGTTGTTACAGGATACATCGTTTCAAAGAAACCTATATGAAGACTGAACCAAGAAAAAAAAAAAATTAACATGAACAATAAAATCAAGAATGGATGTCATTTTGATGGATTACTCCTGGATCGGGTAAAATTCAAAGTGGGACAATGTTCATCAACCAAAGAGATTTGGGATAAGCTATAAAATAACTACTTTAAGGAATATCCTCTTATCACAGAGCCAAAACATGTTTATCAAGATAAAGAAGATATTGAGATAGAAAACAAGAAGAAATTGAAATGACTTAAGAAGATTATGAAGAAGGATAAGTGGATCTTGAGGAAGAACTAATCGGTGCTTTGAGTGAGCTAAAAGATAAAGGAAGAAAACAAGTCAATTAAAGAATAATTCATCATTACAAGAGGGTTCTCAAAACTTCAATGAAAATTCAGGAAGTCCAACACATTATCATAAATCTAAAGGCTGACTGAAGAACTAAAGTGATTGAAGAAACATCAAATATTAGTTGAATAAAAAGCTGCTGTTTGGAAGTCGAAATAGTATCACTTAAAAGGAAGAAAGAAGAGAGAAGAATTTTGACAATTCAACTTAAGAAATATCTAAAGATCCTAAAAATATTGAAGCACTTGGTCAACAAGAAAGAAGACTTAAAGAAGAACCGATCTTCTGAAAACCCAACTTGAAGAAGAAAAGAGAACGGAAGAAGTAATGGTGAAGATCCATATGATGAAGAGAGAAGAATATTATGAGAAGCTTGAAGAAGAATTTGTCCCACTAAGAGTCAAAATCAACAAGATCAATAAGAACTTGAAGAGATCTCAATTACTAGAAGACATTCTCAACTGTCAAAGATCACCATTCTGAGCAAATATGATTTTGATTACAATATGAGGTCCCCATGGTAAAGAAGATGAAACGCTAACCTAGCAATATACTGAAGAGAAGAAGCTCCACACATCCAACAAAGAAATTTGAAGAGAAGTGTTTCAGGTTGTTCTGAAAGGAAGAATGAAGAGAAGTCTAAGAATTATGCAGACATTCTCCAATGAAGGGATCTTGACTGTCAAAGAGATTAAAGAGTAATGAATGCGTAAGACGGTATCTCCAAGAAGACCTTCTACCTCCACATATCAAAGAAGATCTGACCATTGTGAAGGAAATAATGGAACTAACAGATCACCACAGTAAGATGGATAAATCTCCGTGAATGCAGCATATAAACTAATTCCTAGATCCCCCTCGATATAGAACCAACAAGACAATAATACATGATGATTTCCTAAGTTATTATCATTGAATTTACTATCGTGTTAGGCTGAAATATGACATACCTTAAATATCGTCGTATATATCTTTGCTTTTTCCTGAAGCCTACCCGGGTGTTCTGTGGAGACTACATTCAAGAATGACACAAACCAACCAAAGTGAAAGAACAATTGTAGATTCAATGCAAACTTAAACATGTGATCAAGGAGTCATGTAATAAAATGATAATGGTTTTATGGGAAAGAAATATGCCATGTATCATATTAAGTAAAATTGGAAGACAATCAGCCTCCTGATGCTCCAAGTCTCTTTCGATGGTCCTTGTTCCAACACAATAATATTACACTTTCTTTGAATTTTAGAAGGAAGATGGTCCATAAGAGCTTGATGGAAAAATGGAGGCCTCAAGTATCAGTTGTAACAGGATCCTTCACGCCTTCACTTATCTTTTCAAGAATTCTTTGTTCAATCTTTTCTCAACCTTTTCCATGAGGAAACTCCTCAATATATAGGAGAAGGTGAAGTGGTTTAAGAGGATGTGGATGATCCCACCCAAATAAGAGAAGTCAATAGGATCACAACCATACATACGCTACCTCACATTTCTAGAAGATTCTCCTTCTAGAAAACTGTGAATTCTTCCTTTCTTTCTCTCCAAATGTTGTCACATCTCTACCCATATAGTAGCTCATAGAATTCCGGCAGCTAGGTGATAGAGCAACAGGAAATCAAGGATTTACACATTGTGTGACACTGTAGCCTGCGATGTCATCTTAAAATTTTGTCTTCAGAAGAACTAGCATCTTTCTCTCATGTAAAAGATTGTTTTGAGAGATTGAACACATGCTTGCAGAGTCATCATCAATGTGACCAAAATAATGTGTAATGTATATATGAATTCAAAAGGATTGAATCACAAAAAGGATCACTTGATTCTAGGCATCAAAGTTTCTTCATGGTTATTTTTTACTTGTAATAACTTTGACATAAAGATGTAGATTGCAAAGCGTGATGGAAGAAATGTTCAAGCAAGAGATGTTTATGTGCCCCCCACAATATTGAATGCTGCTAATTTCACAACTATGGACACATAGTCTATGATTGTAGAAGCATGATGGAGCCTTCCATGAAGGAAACATTGATATCATGTGTTACGAAGGTTTGGAGGAAGAAAATAAAAACAAAATAGTAGGGTGGAATGAAGAACTCTAGATCATACTCAATCGGATTTGTAGAGTTAAAAATCATGAAGAATCCATAGGCTAAAGAGAAAGATGTCATAATTCAAAAGGATGACCCTTCAGCAGAGAAGGTTTATATATTATTCTAAGTAATCCTTCCGCTTGAGACTCCCAATAAATGTGAATATTGAAGAGGGGGGGTCTAAGCAACAACTATTAAAAATTAGAGAACTATCTTTCAAATTTAAAGTGTTTGTTTGCAGTTTTTGGAAGGCATATTCATAATGATTTGATGGTAAAAGTGTAGAATGTCTCATGACATATTGATTGATTATGATAATTTCTTGGGAAACACATCCCACGCATTCAAGAATGTGTACTTGTTACAGATATGTAGAGTTTAATTAGTGGAAATAATTGTTTTAACTTGAGAAGCATGAATATGTGGTGATCAATTGCAGCAAATTCAAATAATCTCTCAATCAAGTGGTAGATTAGTTAGCATTGTGTATAGTTGATTAGGAGATTCATGGACACATTTTGTGGACACTTGGACATAAATGAATTCATGAGATATTTAGAAGGTCTAGAAGAAAATACTTGACATGAACCAAAGAGGATACATGATGCTGGATGAAAGCATGATGAATTGCAGAAAGGTAGATGGACTTGTTGTCTTTTTTCTAAGGAGGAATGTCAAAGAAGAATATGATCGAGAAGAATATTGATGTGTGGAACCAACTAGTCACGCTAAAGAAGGTGAGTCATGAGAAGCACAACAAGATAGGGTGAGAGAAACCGTCAGGAGGAGTTATATTTTCAAGGGAAAATTGTTGAATGATTATGTCATTAATGTCAACTCAGAGAAGATATGACACGCCATGAAGACTTGAAATCAAGTGATGAAGAATTTTTGACATGAATTCTTTTAATATACGTCAGTGGATTACAGTAACAAGAAGTACCAATGGAAAAAAGCACTGGAGGAAAGGAAAGAAAACATATACAAGAAGCCCCACACTGATTTACACAACACCTTGCAAAAGAAGATAAGGGGAGAAAAATTGTCATAGGAAGTTACCCTTAATGTCAAAGGGAGAGAGAAAGAACAAAAGCAGAAGAAAAAGATACAAAGCATGAATATGGGAAGAGATATTTTCAAAATAAGGTATACCGTGAGGGGGAGTTACCATTTTCCATTGATGTTAAACAAAGAGAGAGAAATCAGAAGCATGAAGATAGGGGGAGAAAAGGTCATAGCAGGAGTATGAGTGTTGCCATCAACGCCAAAGGGGGATTATTGGAAAGTTGGTTGTCATTGATGTCAACCCTAGAAGAAGCCCTGAAGCAAGTCTAGAAGCCCCTAGAAGTGATGGGTTTATTTGAAGGAATAAGTGATGGTTTTATTTGAAAGAGTATCCAAAGTGGTCCCCTTATGGCGTAGCTTTAAGCATGGCCCTCACGGGAATATTCTTTGAAGAAGTATAAAATAATTCATAGAAATATGGTTTAAGTGGTTAAGAAGCCTCATAGGTGTGGTCATGAGGCTCGAAGTTGATTGAAGAAAAAGAGTATGAAGGACATTGAAAACACATGCAAAACCTCCATTGATTGGTAGTCCTCGTCAAGACATCCCCAATGGTAGGTGGCACACCACGTGGTTCCTTATGGTTGAGGATTTATTCCCTCTTAAATATGAAGCTCTTAAGTGTAATCAATAATCCCCAAATATAAGGTCAGGAAGTTATAAGTTGGCCCTAAAGTCAAGTAAAGGAGAAAATTTTGTTGCAAACAAGAAGTTACAAGTCGGCCCTAAAGTCAAGTAAATGACATACTTGTAAAAGTATAAATATATATGAAGAACCTCTCATTTTCATCATTCAATCTTATGATATCTTAGCACAATCTTGGTAGCAAACTTCAGAGGGAATATGAAGTGAAGAAGGACAAAATTCCAAGAGTAGATGAAATCTTGTGATGATGTGTTCTAAGGTATATTTTTTAAACGTCATCTTACCATTTTTGATATAATTTTTGTTCTAGAATGATTCAAATAGAAAAAATTGGAGGCCATTGAGAAGACATATCAATGTATGTGTGGTACAAATTTCACACCTTTGTCATTGTATTTTTGGAAATAAACTCTATGGAAGATAGGGTATTTTACTAGTCCTATAACTAGTCTCAAACAGGTGTTCCGGGTAAAACATTCATAAATTATTCATAGATGATCCAAATTATGTGAGACCAATTTAATTAGAAATAGTACATTCCATAGTATTTTTTATGTGATTTTCATAATCAAACATCAAATATTGAGAGTGTGGCATGCGTTACAAGTTATCTCTCCAGAATAGGCCAGAATTCAGGAAGGTCTGCCATTTTTTCTATAATTTTTTTTCAGAGATGATTCAAGCAATGAAACATGGAGGAATTTCAAAGAATATATCAAATGATATTGGATACAAGTTTCATACCTTGAATCATTACAGGTACGAAGTTATAATTGTTGAAAGTTAGGGTATGTGACTATTCCAAAATCTAGTCCTAAACAAGTGTTCTAGATAAAACAATTATATAAGAAGCTTGGTAGTTCCAAATTGAATCCCACTTATTGCATTAGAATGAAAAAATATATTTGTATCTGAGGTCCAAGATTCAGAATCAGAAATGAAAAATTGAGCTTGTGGTGAATCTTACAAGTTTGCAAATTTGAGGTACAATTTTGAGCAGCTTTGTATGCAGATTTAAGAAGTGGTGTTAGGGTTGATATGTGGACCCATGTGGACCTGTATATTTATGTGGACCCAATTTATAAGTGTACCTAGGTTTATTATGTTGATATATCATTTATGGTGTATCCATATTGGATGATGATGATATATCAGTTTTGGTGGATCTAGCTTTTTATGATGATGATGATGTATCAGTTATGGTTGTATCATTTTTTATGATGATGTTGTGACATTAAAAGTGACAGGTTTTGATGATGATGATGTATCAGTGACAGTAACAGTGACAGGTTTTGATGATTATGATATATCAGTATCTGTGACATTGACAGTGACAAGTTGATTATCAGTGACAGTGACAGGTTGATTATCAGTGACAGTGGCAGTTATAGGTTGAGTCTCCATTTATATTTTAGGGAGGAAGGAAGGGGAAAGGAAAGGGGGTTGGAGCCTCCTTCCAGGTTGTGTTGTAGAATTCAAGGAGTTGGATCTTCCTTCAGGTTGGAGCCTATAAGCTAGGGGGTTGGAGCCTCCTTCCAATTGGAGATGGAGAATCTAGGGAGTTGGAGCTTCCATCAAGTTTGATCATGTAAACTAGGGGGTTGGAGCTTCATTCAGTTTCTATCTTGTAAACTAAGGGGTTGGATCCTCCTTCTAGTTGGAGTTGGAGAATCTAGGGAATTGGAGCTTCCTTTAGGTTGGAGCATGTTAACTAGAGGTTTGGAGCCTCCTTCCAGTTGGAGTTGGAGAATCTAGGGATTTGTAGATTTCTTGAGGTTGGAGCCTGTAAATAGGGGGTTGGAGCCTCCTTCCAGTTTATGAATCATGTGAATGTAATATTGAAGATATATATTAAAAAGCGTTCAATGGTTTTCTCCCATTTGGGTTTCCACATAAAATTCTTGTCTATTGTGCATCTTTGGTTATATGTTTATGATAAATTAAATGAAATCATAAGTGAATGGAATTTTTGATAAGTTAATGTTTAGAAGTTATGGTTAAAATGGTAAAAAGTACTCAATATTGATTCACCCCCCCTCTCAGTATTGGTGAATATTCCAACAAGTATAAGCAACGCCACGATCAACATCAGGTACCACACAAGTTTCAGGTGGGAGATAAGGTATGGTTGCATTTATAGAAAGAGTGACTCACAAGGCCCCATCATAAGATCTTCCCACTCTGATATGGGCCTTGCACCATCACCAAGGTTGTGGGTGAGAATACTTTTGAATTAAGTATTCCCCCTTTCCTTGTCTTGCACCCTGTATTTAATGTGGAATTGCTTCGACCACATTTTCCACCTCTCCTAGACACTTCGAACATGGCCGAGCACTTGGCCCCTACATAACTCAATCATGATTTCATTGAAAAATTGATAGTTGATTGTATCATGGACACCAATATGAAGGGCACCCACCAACAAAAAATCAAACTCTAGTAGGTCGTCAAAGCAAGGTAGCTTCTTTACCAGAGCAAGTGGCTCACCAAGAGTCAGATTTAGTAGTAGTTTCCCCATATGATCGAGGAACTTGACGCAATGGGGACCATTGCTTCATAATGGGGGAGGAATGATCCATATGGATATTGGTGGCCACCCAGATGTTCCACTAATTCAAAATTGTTCCACATCTTGGCATTTTTTCTATAGCTTTTCAGATCCCAAACTTTCGAGGTCATTTTGAGGCCCTAAATTACGTTTTCTTTGCGCAAAAGTGCCTAACATGTAACTAAAGGCACATTCTAGGCCATTCAAAATGTTTACTTCTCGGTTGAACCTTTTTTTACGAGCTACCGAGTGCCCGAAATAGAGATCGTATGCAAAATTTATGTCCCGGGAAGTTGACGTATCAACTAACCACATCGAGGCCCACAAACCTTTTGGTGTTTCATCTTCTAGGGTTAGGGTTTTGGATGTTTAGGGTTTTCTCATTGATTATTTATGTTAAAAGACCTTTTTTGGCATCTTTGTAATTATCTTCTTGCGAATGAGTGTAGTCGACACATCTCTCTCTTCAGGGATAAGCTACCACCATTCTAGATAACTTGTGTGTTTTGCATTTTACAGTCTTTTGTATTCCAAATATTCATTAATAGAATATAAGTTTAATTGTATTATTGTGTTTGTTGCAATATCTCTGTGTTTCCTTGTTATGTCTATGTCTTCATGTTTCCTTTCAATTCTATGTGCAACAAGTCATTTCCTAGTGAGTATCTTTACCAACGACCTCCAAAACTACTACTAGTGCAAGTTCAACCTTGCCCCAAACAATTTTTTCCTGGTTCCTCAAAGTGCACAACAATTCAGGTTTTTTCAAGCCCCAAACAATTTTTTCCTGGTTCCTCAAAGTGCACAACAATTCAGGTTTTTTCAAGACTATCTCCACTAAAGTCTCAAATGTCGCCAACCTACTCTTTGTATGGTCTTCACCATCTTTGGCACCCAAGGTTTATTTTCTTAAAACCAACTCTTCTTGCCACTATAAAAAGACATGAGGCATGTTTAGGGATTAAATGTTTTCCTTAATCAACTTCATGGACTCATTATCTCTAGTATCCCTTCCCAACTTCCTTCTAGTCATAATAGGCACACCACAAGTCTTAGTTTCATCTAAGAACATCAAATAGTTCTCATGGGATATGGGAATTGCTTTGGTAAGCTTGAGAAATCCATGCCCCGAGATGATTGTATGGTCATCCAATGGAGCTACTATCAATTCCAAACTTCCAAACCATTCCCCAACCTTCCAAGGTGTATAATGAACTAACCTTATTTATGGCTCAATTGTTGAGTTCACCACCATGAACATGGCCATGTTGATCTCAATCTTACAATGAACTGTTGTAGCAATTCATTCGCTTACAAATCTATGAGTTGCATCGATGTCTACTAAGGCTACTACCTTCAACCCACTCATTGTTGCATTTACAAAACAAATATCGGCATGAAACCTCCTAGGTCAGAAGCCTGAGATGCCCTCGGTAATCAATCCCTTTTTGGGAAATGTTTTCAATATTTGATATGGTTTTTGGGTCAAAATGAATATCTAAGTAATTGACTTTGTTTTCAAGACTGCCTAGAGATACAAAATCTCCTCGCAAGGCTTCTAGCACCGGTCGATAAAGTTTGGATTAAATGGGGAAAAGAAAACAGCTATTGAACCAGATTATGTTTCATGCCAACATACACAATGGGTCTAACAACCAAGAAATAACTTATGATAATCAACTAAGACAATTAATCAGTGAGATGACAGTCACTGTAAATTGAATGAGCTTCAACAAAGGACTTCCACTCATAAGCTATAAAAGAATGTATAGAAAATCATTTAACCGAAATGATTGCAATTTTTTATAAAATAAGAATAGGTCTTTAGATTACAGCGCTAAGAAAGATCATAAGACTCAAAATCGAACCCTTGTCTTTCTTCATCTATTCTAATACTCTATAGTATTTACAAAATAGTTCTTTGATCCTAAAACATGGATCAAATCAACCATAAATAGCAAGTAGAAATCTGTTGCAAAAGAAGTGGGATGCTTCCTCAAAATGAGGTCAATCCCGATTTGTCTCAATTGGTTGTTGGTGATGTGTAGACAACCTTCCAAGGCTAAAAGATCATTCTCCATGGGAGACCAAGTCGAAGCACCGAGGTGGCAAAATACCCTGCTTTTAGTTCAAATGAAATTGTCCATATACCTCTGAAATAATACCTTTCTTCACTGGCATATCAAAAATGACCTCCGAATCGATCCGATAATTCATTGGGATAAGCACCGAAAGGTTCCAAATCTTTTCGTGATCAAAACTCAATTGGGTAAGTAAAAACTTATTCACTCGACACAATGACTTTCTGGTTGACTGGAACAGCTCCCCGGGTGAGTTATCCACCGAAAGATTTGTGTTTTGGTGGTTAATGAGCATAGTGGTGGCTCGCCTAAACCACCTAATGTTGCACTTTGAAGACCTTCAAAATTGCAAAAATGAATGTTCTGAATCCTCTTTTATCACTAACACTTTCGATAAGCATTCTTGATTCGCAAGTGCACCTACCTAATCTTGGTCGGTTGTGTAGGAAGGTTCTCAAGATCCATTATCATAGGGCTTTGGGGATTAGCCAAAGTGTCCAACCCGGTTTTTTCTTCCTCTAGTGGTTCAAACTTCTTTAACCTGAACCTTAGAACCCTAAGTTGCCTGTATAATTTCATATTTTCTCTCGATTAACTCTCTCTGCTCCTATCTCCTCGATTGTATCATGTTTTTCTTTTAGAGTTTCATTCTCTTTGAATAACTAAGCATTTCTCTATGTTAGGTTTGTGTTTGCTTTCTTAATTACTCTTTCCAGGACCTCCATCTCATAGATTTCTCTTAGCAGCATGTTGATTTTCTTTGTCTTACCTTTCTTAAGCCTGCTTGAGGAAGCCTCTGCTTCTGATTGCCTATGTGTTTCTGAAGGCTTTGATGGAGGTGTCTTGATTTTCTTTTACATCTTGTTTCATATGCAATTTTCCGTGGTTTCTTTTGCCATATCCCACCACAGGATTCACTCATAAGGGTAAATTGAGAGGATTCTCATCGCGGGATAGGGTTTCTGTCTTCGAGATTTAATTTCTTCTTGGTTCCTCCCTGCTTGTTGGGTGTTTCCTTTATAGAATCCCCGACATTGGAAATCCCTTTTCTCCTCTTTGTGACCAGAGGGACTTATTTCGCTCGGACCTTTTGCTTTCATTGGAGGTTTCTCTGTTTGAAACTCGTTCCATAACAAGAAGAAACTCCATTCTATTTGCTTCCGTGAAGAGCTTCTTCGACAAGGAGGGTAATCAACCCCCAATGTGATATTCCTTTTCTGAAACTTAGTGGGTCGGCCTTTTACTTGTTTCTTTGCCATTTTAAATCGGTCTTGCTAAAAGAAATAGGGTATGTTTAAGGGTTCCCCGGTCAGGAAGTGATTTTAACAATTTAAAATGATAAGACATCACTCATGAGTAACGCCTTCACGTGTAATGTATACCGTAATTGCACTTAAGGGTCCGCCACTTCTCGCTTTCAAATACATAGGAATATCTTTCTTCCAAGTCAATGTTTTAAGGTAATGCAATAGGTGTATGATCAATTCAACAGCTTGAGGTAGCAGGTTTTAAAACCAAAGCAATTTCACCCTAGAAAACCCTGTGTGTTTGGAAATAGATGCTTCATCTATGATGAACTCCTCTTTGCCTATTTTGGCAATCATGCCATCGTATGAGAGGGCAAATGCTTCAACTATTTGTTGGTGGAAGGTTGTTAATTTTTCACAATATGAGAAAACTCCGACATGTTTAAAGCATTCTGCAACCTATGGATGTTCCTCAAAATACCACATACCATCCGCTTCTGACCTTAATAATGCGGACTGCTTTTGACATAACCGAATGCAAACCAGATCTTGAACTATGTAACCAGTATTCGAAACAAGTGGGTTCTAGGAACTATATCATGGTCGGCGTCACTTACGAATTTAATCGAGGAAATAGTTTTGACAGGCATAGGATTTAAGAATGAGCTTGTGAATACCACCTGGCCATTTAAATGATGTCATTGTGGAAAGCCAAACTTCAACTTTTCGGCAAATGTATTACGGCGAAATTTTGACAGAAAGTTTTACGTGATTCTTACCCGATAACCCGCCATCAGATTTCCTTGACTGGAAATGTCGGTTGAATGGAGACACCATGCCATTCGCTCGAGAAAGAGGGACCAAGATTTGAAAACTACGATTTGTTGGTAAAATCGTGTGTTGATAGTTATCTTCAGCGATTTTCGGGCCCCATTATAACACTTTGAGTTTTTAAAATGAATGAATGACTCATAATAATGATGAAATGTATCTCGCCACCGAAGGAGGGAACAGGCAAATCAGACTGGCTATCACCGCCTTCTATTATTTGAAATGATTATTGCAAAGGGATAATACTTGTGTTTAGAACCTTTCGTTGAACCCCATGAACGCAGTATCATCTCCCCAACGCCAAGCTTTCTAAGCGGGTTTGAACTTCTACCACTGTAAATGATTTTGACATTCTGCTCGCTCAAAGCACGAGCTGCTTCCCTTGCTCAAACCTTTCTGGTTGCTTGCCTTTTTGTATCAACCACTTATCTCGATGAAATCAACACTTTCGGTTAATGTTAATTACTGGGGTTCTCCTAAACTATCTAAACTCAAGTTGTTTTCCACTTCTTGACCAAACAAGTTCAACATGTCTTTTAATATTTTGAAAAATAGACTTTCTAATCTTATTGCTAGAAATTTAGAAATCAAATTTAGGGACCAACCTATCATCTACTAATCAAATAAAACTAATGATTTATTTGGGGAGTTAACAAATACCATTCATGACTTCACCATTCAAACCATGTTCATGACCTTCTGCCATGAAATTTACAAAACCTATTGTCAAGGCACCCAAAACCTCTAATGTTTGCTTTGAAGTATGTTATACTTGATATTCTCCAAATGCTTCTCTCTTCACCTTCAAAGTGGATTTCACTTGAATCTCTCTTCCAATTCCTTCCAACTTTTCCTTCAAAGGAAAATCCATGGAAAAATGATTACAATAACAAAAGAAGCAAGAAATATTCTTACCTCTAGACTTAGGCAATTTTAATTGTTTCCTTGCTATAATGTTGTTGTCATCTTGGGCATCATTCCTCCTAAACAATCCCAATATAGGTAGCACCCAAGTGTCTACTTGTTATATCAAATTTTTCAACTATGAACCTAATCTCCAGGCTATGTTCTATTCTACTCTAATGTCACCACATGTTTTTGGTACAAGTGATGGATCTATTGATCCTAATATTCCAAGTCCATGGCCACGGCTTCCATCTTGGTCTTCCATGACTCTTTCTTTGTGCTTTCCATGTCACAACCAAAATGCTGACCTTCTAGGCCCTTCCCAAGCATCAAATACTTGGTTCACCTTGCTACCTCAAGCCTACAATGTTCCTAAAACAAGAGAACTCATTGTTCTATGTGGAGGAAATGTCTTGACTGCCTATTGCAAAAAGGCACTAAGTCTATGTTTTCTAGTGTTCAATCAACTCTTGAGGTTTCCTATCAACTTGTCCCAAACTCTATTTATTTTCCTCAAATTCATTCCAATGTGATGAAGAATTCTCTAATATCACTTTTCACAATAGTGATAGCGGTGAAGAGCAATCTCAAAATATCTCAAAATCAAATCACACCCCCTATCATGGACCTATTATCTACCTAGTTTTTCTTTCCAAACTTGAGTTTCTCCCAAGTATATTCCAGTACCTAAGGTTGTGCAACACCGATATAGAAAATACATGTAGGAACACTTCCATATGAACCTCTTTTGAAAATTTGGAATCCAGATCAACCTAATTTTTTCCTAAATTGACTAACCCATCTCCTTTTGTTGAGTCAACAGAGAATTCTGGTGAACCAAAGTATGATATCAATACTACCCAAAACATCTTTACTAGGAGATCTAAAAATTTGTATGAGCTCCAAGTACACATCAAATTTAATTCAATTGTTGGAAGGTAGAGATGACTCTTCCCATCCATCTACAAAGTAAATACCAAACCCATTACAACCACATTTGTAATGGCACTTAGCCATCTTCCATGCTTGTGCCTAATGTTGGAATCAAATTCTCTTTTTGTGGTAATAGTTATATGATTGCCAAATTTAAAAAATAGATGTTGTAAACGGGTTGTTCATCCTTTCATTACGTATCCTGGTCCCTCCCAAACAATCAAGAGCACTTATGCCATTTGGTCCTCTTTATAGTTGGTTTGAATACTTGAATATTATTAAATAGAAACATATAGCTTCCATGTATAGCATGTGTTGAGGAAAAAGATATGAATTATCTTGCTCAATCATTTTCAAATCTTCCTCAAGGAACAAGATAGATGGGAATATCACCCCATGCTCTTTTATAGCCCTCAAAAAATATTTTCCCAATTCACAAGTATTAATTAACAAGGGTTTAGGTTGATTTTATTAATGAAAAGAATGTTGCAAAATAACATATAATTTTTATATAAGTTTCTGAAAAATATACAGCATTACGAAAAGTAAATATGAAGATCAAAATCAAAAGTAATCCAAGTCACAATACACACAAATGAGACAAAAAGCAAACTACTTTATTTCATTAAGTATATCAAAAGTGTTTTTCTTTACAAAACCCCCATGCAGGGACATGAACCAAAGTCTAATTTAGAGATTCCATACAAAAAAGGATTCTTTGACAAGAAGTAAAACTTAAATTTATAATCTGGATCATCTTGCCATAGACTATTGCCAATTTGATTCTACAAAATATCATTTATTAGCTATGAAACTCAATCCATAAACGTGACAAGTATACACAAACTATCAAGGATGGATCAACACCCTAAAACAAGCATCTCGAATGATTTGTTCAATTTGAACCTTGTTGTTCATAATAGGACCCCTAATCGTCAAAAGAGAATTAGGCTCTTTGAATGAACTCTCAAGAATGAATGAAAATAACTATCTCTGCGGAAATCAAAAGAGAAACCTTAGTCTTTATTTCTCCTTATATTCTCCTCCCTTTGTTTTTTCTTCTCATTTAGATTTTATGTCTTTCAAATAAGTTGAAGTATTTCAACTACTTCTTTAGTTAAGTTATTAACTTAACTAATTTAGTTTAGGAGAAATAATAATAATGATACAGTTAAGGGTCTTTAATTAATGGCCAACTAGGTAATGGACCCTTTGTGACTCCCTTCTTTTATTCTTTCAAATCATAAAATAAAACATAAATGGATAATCATTTCAACATATGACACCCTTGTAACTCCCTTTGATACCTTCAAAATTGAATCTTAAATATCAGAAATAATTTAAATCATATCCAAAAATATATATAATATCCATATAATCCAAATTATCCAAAAAGAGCTTGTTGTCCAAACTTTATGCGGCACTTTCAAATGTCCTCATCAACTCACCTATAAAATACATAAATTAAAGCCATACCTTGCCACCTCGAGAGGCACCCTCTTTGAACTGTTGTCCTCCTTTGGCCTCAAAAATATTCGAGGTTGACGATCCTTGAGGCTATATTTCACTAATTATATGAGAACAATAATCCTTCTTCAGATGCATACGGGAGGACACCGATTTTGAAGAGTCATTTGAAGGAGAGGAAGGGAGGCAAATGCCTTGCTTTATCTTGCACATGGGGACATTACTTGTTTTAAGCCTTTTACTAGCATGTGAGAATTGAACAAGTGAATGCAATGTGGGCAATCCTAACATTAGGATTTATAGGTGGTGGAGGAGTTAATGACAAATTAACAGCCTAATGCATGGTGAGAGATTATATGGATCGACAATCTCTTTCCATCCATCATTTGCAGAGACTCGCTGTAATGGATGTATGATATATTAGAATACTAGGGATTTTTTGAGGCTGGAAGGGAGGTCTATCTAGTCGAGGTTGTACTATTCCCTTGCCCAATCCAATTAAAGAACCCATCTTGGAACAGCTAGTTCACTCGGGATCAAAAATCAAAATTACTGGAGAATCTAGCCTTATAGGCCCTCTGTTCCGGTTTCCTCTTCCTTTATTATTTTTGCCATGGCTGCCCCTACTAAAGAAAATCATCATGAAGCAATTCACCAAGAATCTCAAGCTCCCATTAAACCATATGACATTTTTCTTGCATGAAACAATGATTGCCTCAGAAATTGACATGAGATACATGCAAACCCATCCATAAAAACTATTTAATAATTTCCAAGTGAAAAGGGGGTGATAGAGCTCATGGGACATATGGAGGGAGTGTAATGAGGCAAAGGTGGTATAATGAGGGATAATTATACGAGTATTCCTCATCAATTCATTAAATAATTTGACTACGTGTAAAAAACCAAAAATATTAGTTGTCAACCATTGATGTGTGATATCTTTTATCATTGTTAAAATGCATCTCTTATTTATTTTATAGAACAAGGATGTCAAAAATGATATTGGGATTATGAGGTGGGTATAATGAGTGGAGTGGTAGCATGACAAGGATATAATATAGATATTGTTCATATAAAAATCAATCAAATCAAACATAACTCTGTTCATACATCCATAATTCAACATTATTCACATTTCAAAACCACCATATAAACTGTCACTTCCTCTATAGATTGTGTGTTGGTTTCCAAAACACCATATGCCCCGTAAATACTCAATTATAGTACCCTTTGCATCTATATAATATTTATATAATACCATAATAACAACATTGCAATCGATATGATAACCATAAAAACCCTTTGAGCCATGAGCATATATAACTCCAATGTTGTTGGCCCTTGGTTATGGAAGTAAGTGAAGATCAAGGAAGAAAAGGAAAATGTGAACTCAAGGGCTTAAGACACGGGTGACTACATCGGGTCGGCGAACAAAAAGAAAAAAAAGGCGTGACAAGTAAGAGAAAGTAAGCAGTTGGACGAGGAGATCAAGGATGATGGATCAACAAAGAAGGATCGACAACTCAAAAAGTGGAGAAAGCTGATGCTTTGGAGCACCAATGCTAGAAGGCTGAAGGAAAGATAGGCATGTGAAGCCCCGAAATATGCATCAAGTTGACCTAGGGTTTTGGTATCTAGGGTTTGGACACCTGTGGTTTTAGCCAAGGATGTTGGTGAGCTATTGTAATGTATAATAAAGGTCAAGAGGACATAATATTGTTGTTGGTTGCTATTATGGTTGGTTGCATTGCTTTTTGTTGTTGTCTTTGTCCTTGTGTGATCGATAGAGTAATATTGTGTGAGAGGGAAGTGCTGAGTATGAGAGCCTTCATTGTAAGATCTTGAGCTAGGTACAAAGATCAACCCCGCACTGGTGTGTAGGGAGGGAGAGATAGTGAGGAGAAGAAAGAAGATCAGCTAGATAAGAGCTTAAACAGTTAACCTGTATGCTTCCATATTAATACATTATAAAGCACAATTATGTGATCTAGCCCTGGAGAGAGGGTGAACCATGGATATTTTGTGTTGTGTGTGATTGATACTCTATTCTTTGTCATTTTATATGCTACCAGTTGCATTAGTGTGTTAGATCCGACATAGCTGTAGAGTAGATTTGAGATGATAAGTGATATATGTGCATGATGTATTGTTCTAAAGGTTAGATCCACTGATATTCCCTTTGGTTGTAGACATCTCTCACCCCAACCCCCCATAGTTGTTTCTGTGAGATCGTGATCCGCCTGTAGGGTGTTTCCGAAAGGGCTGAGAGTTAGGGGTTTGTTGGTGCGCCTGGGAGATGAACCCTGGAATCACTGCAATGCTTGATTCTAGCCATTCACATCCAAAATTTATTCTTTAAACTCAAATAAGAATATGCACAGTATTAACCACCATTTGTCGATTTTCCAAACAATGGTTGACATAATCAACTAGGCATTAAAACTCATAATCAGGACCCAATCCATTCACACATGTGTGTGTCTTTCAAATATAATCACCATAAGTATTGATTTGAAATAGCATTCAGTAAATAACATGCAACTTTGAGCCTAAGCTTCACATAAATTAGCATGTACAATTTTGTAAAATTCTAAATCTAGAATAGAACCAAATCATGCCCAATTGGCCAAGCACACACAGTGCTTATTTACTCCTGACTGGATTGAAATGATATCAAGATCGTAATTAGGTTTTAAACACAATGAATAGAGAGTAATAACAGATGGCTCAATCAAAGGAATAAGTCCTCGAAAAACAAAGACAGCTCATGTCTTTCAAAAATTTACCACAGAGATGTAACATGTAACAATAGTCTTGACAATGAGGGTTACCAAATGATGCATGTACCACCTCCAACAGAGAACGAGAAATAAGAGAATTCTTAAACGACATAGTAAAATGAGTGTCCAAGCACAACTCGTTCCCAACTAAAACATGTATAACACTTCCATTAAACTTTCTAGGTGGTGTTAAACCCAACTGTGCAATGCTTTCCATTAACAACAGTGTGAGCTAGTAGCTTGGTGTTTTTCCAAGTCAAGGCAAAACTTTAAACTTTCAACAGTCCACATTGTAACCTGTGATGATCGAAAATATCAACCACATAAGGGAAAAATGAAGTGGAAAATATTAACACAGAGACTGGTTGTAACACCCATGCTCAAAGATCGAAGCTTGTCAACATAATAATAAATTTCCACAAATAACCAGACCCAAAAACCCAAGCCAACCAAACATAATTCACTGTCACTTTATTAATAAACTCATACAAATATTATCCACAACAAGGAGAGAACACAACCATTCCTCTTTTTCTTTAAAAACCAACAACTGGAATAATCAAATTTAATAACCCATAAACACTACACCAATTACACAGTTAAAATATCCAATAACAGCTTAAGAAAAACACAGACCACAAGAAATACCTGTTTCAAAAAATGATTCAAGGGAAAAAACATCATGATGTAAGAGTAAATACTGAAAAACCTACACTAGGATGAGGGTTAGCCCAGATGCCTCTTCACAACCAAAAAATCGTGGAGCATCAACAACCACTAAACCCAAAACCAAAATGTGGCATGACTAGGGTGACACAGTCTCGAGGGTTGTTTTGAGCATATGAATGCACAATCATTCCTTCCCAACCTCATTCAATTCAACGCACAAGCCAAATCTGCTAATTCACCATAACTCTAAGCATTAAATCAACCACATAACCACTGTCATATCTATTTTTGCATAGTGCACCACCTTGGTAGGTAATATCAAACTCTTTAAAATAACCATGTGCTATAACATTAACCCACGTGCATTCAACATATGACATCCAATAAGGCACTTAACTATAGCAACAAGGTTTGTTCACCCTTCTTTGTCACATAAATAATACATAGCATTAAATCTTGTATATAGCCTTTTAATTTAAAGAGCCCCAATATTATCCCTTTAAATAAGATCATATTAAACCAATTGATGCCATACTTAATGGAAATATCAAAACCAAAATTATAATAATCCTTTCATCCATAGGTACCTTAATATAATATGAGAGTGACTATCTAAGCTATCATTGCCATGCATCAAATAACCAACCATCTTATCTCAACATAACATTGTAAACATAATTCGAAACATCAAACTGTAGAAACTGTGGTTGGTACCACAATAATAGAAAAACAAACTATAAGCATCATATCCATCATAGAGCCACAAGTTCACAAGGGGTCCCACCTACTATTTATTATTATAAATAGTTAATAGAACTTAGCAATCATTTTCGAGCAATATTCATCGTTTCGATTTTAAGCGTCAACAAGGTGTGCATGAAATGATCTTAAGCCTCGAAACTTTAACAAGAAAAACTTGTTTTATATCGATGGCCATCCATGAACTCATGGGAACATTGGAGGTTTCATAAATAGTTGTAGGTCCTCATTATTTAGTGCAAATTTTCCCTTTGAGGAACACTCCAATGACAAAGAGTTCTTTATGAAAAGGAATACATCCATATTTGTTGTTGTGTATGTAATACATAGTTTGTCTCCTAGTGATGAGTTATTAATAAACTATACATTTCATAGACCACCAACCACTCCTCAAAAACACCTTGCATTGTGTTTACCTTTAGATGTCCCCTTGAGACGTAAGAAAAAGATGATTGAGTAATTGTATTTTTGGATTTCAATGGAACCATATGTAAATGTATTGTTTAATTCAACATTCATTTTATAAAGTGGTTGGTTTGATGTCTATTATTGGGGGGGGGGGTTCCACCATTCTAATAAATGTTTGGTATAACGTTTGAACATACTAAATACATTGTGTTACTAATATTATTGTTTAATGTTCAATATTTTTACAATCAATATTCCTCACGACGAAAGGACCCATCTACCATCTATTGTTCCTAATCTCACTACAACAACCAAGAGATTTCATTAAACAAGCACAACTCGTGAGAGGAAGCATTACAAGGCAATGTGGTTGAATCAACCACCCATTCAATTCCCACTATTGTCATGAGTCACCAATTCAAACCCTCTACAATAACACTAGTTCTCACATGTTGGGACCTAAGGCACGGGCAATGATATAGAGGTTGGTATGGATGATTTCAGGATACCCAAGCCATGGATGGAATGTTGTTACATGCATTCTAGAAAAATGAACTAGGGGATTGTTGGGGTACATGCTCATCTACATACTTAGTGACATACTCCTTTTTTCCATTTTTCCTACTATTCAGGAGGACTGTTATTTACAGCATGTTTATTTTTAGCAAGTGGTTGCATGTGTAATACCATGGGAAAATACTATGGGTTTCCAAAACCATGGTCTCATAAACCACCATTAAGAAAAATCATATTTTCTAGGAGGAAGAGTGCTTCATTCCTTGATTTTAGGAGATAATTCTTATTTATTGGCTAGAGAGCACACTTGAGTGACAATATTATTCTCCTAGATAAGTGTGCACTTATTCTTAAGTCTTCAGATATATTATTAGTCAAGGAGTCCAATTATACATGCATGATTTGCATGCATGATTTCTCAGTTGTGCATGCCTAACTCCATTTCTTACTAGTTAACCCCATTTATGGCTAGTTAACTGATACTAAGAGGGAATTGTTTTTTTTCTTGAGCATGCACATCGAAACCCAACCTAGTGCACATTAATCCTCTTTTGGAGAGTTATTTATATTGTACTCATGAAAAATTATTAATACAATGTGATTCGAGTTGGTTTCTTAGTCTCTTATGTGTGAAGATTGATTCTATTTTTCTCTCTCCTCTCTTTCTTTTGTAATTAACTAGTGTAGTATTTCCTACTCACGATTAGATATTGGAGTGTTATTTAATCCTACATGGTATTATAGCTATTATTGTGAGAGAGTATTCACTTTTATTTCATGTTTATATATGAGATTGGACATCCCACAGAGAGTTATGGATCAACCATCTCCTTCAGTGACCTTG
>SNQJ01S0099845.1:0-15961 GCA_010110895.2 Picea sitchensis
TCATCATCTTGTAGGTTAGTTCACCAATAACACATATTGATGCAGATACATCACAAATTTATATAAGAATCCATATTTGCATCGACGCTCAGTTAAGAAATGTATTTATATTTACATCATGCATTGCATCTATTATACATTGACAACATAAATTGAATTGGTATACATGTACCGAACTTACCCATTTTAATTTTCATGTTCAAATAATCAAATAACTATATTTGTCATGAGCATATATCATGTATCATACAATTAGGTTTAGAGGTACACATATCAATGTCTAACCAATTCTAACTGACTCCAAACAAATGCTAAACTTTGATTTATTAAGATTAGTAAACAATAATGTTCTAACTACAGAAGGTCAAAATATGGGGCATTACATTCTAACATCTTTGTAGATACGAGATTGTCTGTGCTACCATTGTCCATGATGACTTTGCATACCCTGTCTTTGGTTTTGCAAGCAGTCCGAAAAATTCTATTCCTTTGGGCTGGGTTCTCTGCCTCCTTCTCTGGATTCAAGAGAACTTTCCTCATCATTAAGGATCTTCTACCCTCAGCATCTTCCACCTCAACATTCCATCTGTGTGCTTCGGAAATGTGAGTTTCACCACCCTCTTTCTTTCTGTCTGGACACTCATAAGATTTGTGTCCATTTTTTCCATAGACAAAGTATTTCACTTCACCTCCTCGGCCTCTTCCTCTTCCTCTAGCTCGAGGAAAAATATTTCTATCAGCATACTTCCCTCTCTGTGAGCTTCCTCCTCTCTCATGATGAGTTTGAGGTTTCTTCCCCTCTTCTTGAGGTCTCTAAGCTCTATCTTGGGCAATTGGTTTGCCTCTAGCTTGACTTCTGCCTCGGCCTCTTTGACCTTGTTTTCAACTCAGTTTTTCTTCAGCTTTCAGAGCCATCTGATAAGCATCTTCTACAGTCTGACTGATCATCATTCTCATCTCATATTGGATGTCATACCTTAGACCATTCATGTATCTGACAACCTTCTCATCATCGCTTTCCCAATGTCCTGCTCTGATGTTTCGCATGTAGAATTCTTCAGTGTACTCCTTCACTGACGTCAATTTCTATCTCAAGTTATGCATCCTCCGAAACATAGTGATTTGATAATCCTTAGGGATGATTTTTTCTTTCATATTTACAACCATTCTATCCCAACTTTTGATTTTCTGCTTTCCCTTGTAGTGTCTGTCAGCCTGCAATTCATCCCACCATAATCCTACATGCCCTTTTAATCTTGTGACAACATGTTTGACCTTTCTGTCTTCCTCGACATCCTCATAGTTGAAGTATTTATCTAGAGCTCTAATCCAGTCTAGAAGCTCTTCAACATCCAGGTCTCCCTCATACATGGGAATTTCCATTTTTTCCCTGGCACCTATCCTAGCAACAGCCCTGAACAGGTGTTCATCTACAACATCTTCAACTGTGACTTCTTCTCCATGTCCAGCTTCATTTTCACTGTCAGTCTCACTGATCAGATTACGTCCTTGCATGGAAGGGAAACTCTGGATGAAGTTCGTGAACTTGAAAAGCTCCGAGTTAAAATAAAAAGAAGAGCCGCAGACTTTTTATTAAAGGCTCCTCTCTTATTTTTCCTCAGGCTTTTTTGTCCTGAAGATGGATCCTGTTGTGGATCTGAAACGTCGACAAGCTCTAAAAATCACCGTCACTATGGTTCTTCCGACATGCTCTCAACAAATCTCTCACCACAGAAACCTAATTGATCAGATTACGTCCCTGCACGGAAGGGAAAATCTGGATGAAGTTCGTGAACTTGAAAAGATCCGAGTTAAAATAAAAAGAAGAGCCGCAGACTTTTTATTAAAGGCTCCTCTCTTATTTTTCCTCATGCTTTTTTGTCCTGAAGATGGATCCTGTTGTGGATATGAAACGTCGACAAGCTCTAAAAAGCACCGTCACTGTGGTTCTTCCAACATGCTCTGAACAAATCTCTCACCACAGAAACCTAATTGATCAGATATCCCCAGTGTCGACTGTGCGCCTCCGTGTTGTCTCCATGGCATCAAGCCTAGCATGTAACTCGTGCATTTCCCTTTCCACTGTTGGATCATGCATTGGTCTGTCTTTTCTTCTTGGTGGCATGGATGAGAAATATGTATTCCTTCCTCTGCTACAAAAAGAAAAGACTATTTCTGGGCTCTGATACCAATGGTGCAAACCCCCAAACCCTCAGGTCCAAGGTCCGCAGAGGATCATTCTAATATGCCCTTTGAGCCTGATTGACTTGTTGGTTTCCCCTAGGGAAATACCTTTCACACACAACAATGTATCCACAGGTCCTTATGAGTGTGCTCGTGTGATCAAACATGAAGCACGAACTCAAATCTTCTGATCAAACAATATGATCACACCTTTCACGATTTTGAAACTTCGGATTTCGCGACTTCTCCTTTCGATTTTCTCGACCCTTCGACTGCCAAAACCCGAAATGTCGATTCGCCGAAATCCATATCACGTTTCATGATTTTGGGAATCTTGGGACAAAAGACCCCGATCCCTTGTCCTTGAAAATGCCGAAATACCGACTCCCAACACGTTCCGCAAAGGCTGGCCTCACAACAGACTTCTCACTTCATCGAGATTTCGGACCTTGTGATTTCGCGAATCTAGATGCAAATCTCCTGACTCTCTAACCTCCGAACCCCGAAATAATCAACAAGGATTGAATCCACCTTTTTGACGAGGACATGCCACCTGTCCACTCAACCACTTCCTGTCTCTGACATAGACTCCTGCCACTTGTCACTCTTTCGTGTTTTCGGGACTTTCACTCCCAAAGTGTTGCCTCTTTCGTCTCCCGACACCCGAAATGACAAAATCTCGTAACTCTAATCCAATTCTTATCGCAACTCGTGACTTTGGGACTTTTGTTTCACTGTGCTCAACTCCTTGGCATTAGGATCCCCAAAATGCCGAAATGATCCGACAGCTGGTGCAAATCACAATCAATGGTCCACGTTGATTCTGGATCCTAGAGTGGAAAGCATGCTCACCTTTAACCACTCTGCAACTTCTCTAGATCCTACAGTCCTCGATGTTTCGGGGATTCTCCACAGAAAATTCTGACTACTCATGGCTCCTTGATAACTCCTGCGAAATAAACCAAGGTTCCTTCGCCTGGACTTGATTCCGGCAAAGTGACTTTCCTTCGGCTCCCCTTTGATTATATCAAAGGCACTAACCCTCCTAAGATTTTCTTACAAACTCGAGTCTTCAAGAAGCCTCCTACGTGCACTCCTTGCGACAACCTTCAAATACTTCCAGGTATTTGATTCTCTCAACTCTGTGCACTTTTCTGCAACAACAATCCTTCAACTCTCCCCTTGGTTGATAAGTTCTCAGCTTTCAACCAGCCTGCACACACCTTGCACAACTCTTTTGCCTCACCTGTACTTTTGTGGGAATGAGAACAATGGTATCTCTCCTGAGATTTCAGAGATAAACTCTGAACCTCCTTCAACACACTCCTTCCCGACAATTTCACTGCACTCCTTGTAGGAACTTTTCACTCAGGTTGAGAAACAATTGAAACTCATTCACTCTCTTTCTTAGACTTCAAAACATTCAACATGAAATCATACATTCACACAATCTTAAAGAAAATGCATAACAGAGAGAATAAACAACCATGAGCATCCCATTCAACATGTATACACAGAAAGCATCATAACACCATGAATCTGAATCAAATCTCTTTTCATTAATTCAAAACTTCTGTAGATGGGTTCTTCTCTACAACTTTCTGCTACAACTCTCTTCTTCTTCTCTATGCTCAGTGATCTCTAATGTGACAATGATAAAAAGGTGAGGGTGTCTATAGTCGGTTTTCCCTCCTGGTCCTAAAACTGTCGAATCTAGAATTTAAATCTACCTACTTCCATTTACTATGCATAAATGCCTTAATGTTTTACAGATGAGAGAAACCGCTCAAGATCTGTTTAAAATATGCAAGTATGCTTCCCTTTAATTGTTTCATTAATGTTTCAAAAATATTTCAAAATGTGCGCTAGTGGCCTTCCAGCTGTCTTCTGCCTTCACGCTCGCTTGGCTGCTTACGATCCTCCTGCATCAGCATTGGTCCACAAATGTTTGAATGTACCATTTCCATTGAATCTTTTTCTCTATATGACTTGTCAACTAGAAATGATTCTCTAAATTATTCCTTAGAAAAATGCACCCTTCACATATTCTTTATAGTTTTTCAATCAATGGAAAACCTTTTACCATATCCTTTGTTTGTAGCAGTTTCTGACCTCCAAATTTTAAATGTCCAAATATGAAATGTCATAACCAAGAATCATCCTATACTTCACATTGAAATGCTTCCTGAATTTCCGCGCTACTATATTCTTATTTCTTAGTATTGTGCACGCTACATTTTCCTCCTTCATAACTGCAAGCACCTTCTTCTCTATAAATGCAGTGTCTAACTACGTATATTTTGTTTTATCAACATCTAGCACTGTATCTTTGTTTTTGGTTGGCTTCATTGTCAATGGGAACATTCTATTTCTTGTCATCTCGATTCTTTCAAGAAGTTGATTTCTTAGATATCTTTCCATAATCACACATTGATTATATTCCATGTAAATTATGTACCCTTTCTGTAACAAATGTCCTGTGCTCATCAAATTATGCTTCAAAATAGAAACATAATATACATCAGGCTCAATTTTTTGTTCTCCTTTTTTGTTTAAAATGTTAATATTGTATTTTCCTAAGACAATGACTTGGATATATGTTCCAAGTGTAACTTTAGTTTGGACTGAAATATCCAAACTAGGAAACAATTCCATGTTTCATGTCATGTGATTACTGCAGCCTGAATATAGATACCATATATCAAAGGGACTTTCTTGAGCAACATTGCATTCAACTATTGAGACTATAGGGATTTCTTCATTACACACCATAAACATAGGACTAGAGGGACTATTTACGGTATTTCACTGATCTTGTCCTTTCTTGTTCTGATTATATTGTCTCTTCCTCCATTCATACGAATAATGTCCATACTTTTTATAGTAATGACAATGAATCTTTGATTTGTCAGCTCTCTAACTACTTGGATGACTGGTATTTGGGTTTTGACCACCAGTGTTTCCAAGATTGTTGTTGCATCCACCTCTGATAGAACTTCTTCCTCTTCTCGTAAATTTAGCTCTCCCCTTCATCTTCCACGACTTATAGATGACTGCACGGAAAATGCATTCCTTGATGACATATTTCACCTATTTAATCTGTGTTCATGATTAATGAGGGAAGCTTGGAGTTCATCTAGACTAAAATGACTCAGGTCTTTGCTCTCTTCTAGAGTCACAACAAGGGTATCAAATTTAGAAGGAAGACTCCTAAGAACCTTCTCAATGATTTTTTTTTCTCTATGATTTCTCCATGAAACTTAATCTTATTTATGAGATCAATAACATGGGTATAAAATGAATCTACTGAATCTGTATCTTTCATTGATAGAGTTTCAAAATCTCTTCTAATAATTTGTAGTTTTGAAGTCTTGACTTTGTTCATGCCTTGATAAGGGGTTTGCAATATGTCCCATGCCTCCTTGGCTTGCTTTGTTGATGCAACTCTTGGGAGTATGCTTTCCTGCATGGCTTGATGTATGTAAACCATTTCCTTTCCATCCTTCTTCCTTTAATCTTTCAAGGCTTGCATCTCAGCTTGTGTGAGGGCATTGCACACTTCCTCATCTTCTATTTCCACATAGCCATTCTCGACTATCTCCAATACATCTTGACTCCAAAAAAACGAATTCATGCTCAAGGACCATAACTCATAATTTTTTCCTCTAAAAGTGGGAGGTTGCAGATTTGAAGTAGAAGCCATGTTCCCTCCTTACAACATAGTTGTTTCTCTTGAAACTTTGTGATCTGGATTATTTTCGGCACGAAATGAGAGCGGAGATATAACAAAAAAATATTAAGAGATATTGCAAGAGAGACAACAATATGATAGAGATATAGCGGAAATATAACAAGAGTCATAGATATACAGTGATACACGATTTCTATTAACGAAATAAATGTACAGAGACTGTAAAAGTACAGAGTGAAAGACTTGCTAGAATGGTGGTAGCTTATCTCTGAGAAGAGATGTGACGGCTACTCGCATTCGTAAGAAGATCATTACAATGAGGCTCTGAAGGAATTTTTACAATAAGCAGGAATGCCAAAAACCCTAGACATCCAAAAACCTAACCTTGGGAGATGAAGAGCCAAAAGTCATGTGGGCCCTATTTGGGTATGTTGGTGCATCAACTTCCTGGGGTCGTAACTTTTGCATCCGATCTCCGTTTTAGGCGTATGATAGCTCGTTGGAAAGATCTATCCGAGAAATACAACTTTTGGGTGAGGAACATGATGTAAAACCTACGTTGCTCACCGTTTTCTAAAAAAACATCGTTTAGGGCCTCAAAATAGCCCCAGAAGTTAAAAACTGCTAAATATAGTAAATTACCAAAATTGCCAAAAACATGTTTTGGGCCAGTTGGAGAAGGTGGGTGGCCACCGATATCCACCTGGATCAATCCTCCCTCATTAGGAATCAATGGTCTCCATTGCGTTGAGTTCCCAGGGGAGAGGGAAAAGCGATTGTTGAATCTGAATCTTGGTGAGTTGCTTGCCTTGTTGGAACCGTCGCGCTGCTTGGTTTGTTGAAGGTCATCCCGAACCTGTGGCTGGAAGGGTTGGACCTTTTTAACTAGTCTGGCTACATGAGATGACTGTGTGCAGAAGGAATCTTTGTGCTTTGCTGCAACCTTGTCGACCTGCTTCTGGTAGATAGAAGGTGCTTGGGTTGAGGCTGTAGTGGCTACAATATCCTTTTGTTCCCCTTTTGAACAGATTGTGGAGAAGATGAATTTTGTAGTATGAGATACTACCTTGTGGAATTGTTTAGGTGGGGCAGCAGTTGGAACTACCTCTGGTATCCTGTAGAGATTACCCCCCAGAGTAATAATAACACTATGGGGTCGAGACTCATAGATAGCATGGAGTTTCCACATATATGGTTGGCCCAAGAGAACATCACAAACATCCAGTGGGGAAACATCACATAATACCTCATCCTTGAAGGATTGGATGACGTATGACAATAGACACTGCTGGTTGACATGAAGATCTCGTCCTTGGCGAAGCCACCTGATGTTGTATGGTTGCAGGTGTGGTGTTGTAAACAATCCCAACTGTTTGACGACCTCTGATTAGATGAGGTTCTTTTGGCTTCCGCTATCAACAATAAAATGCAGTGGGGTCCACTTCACCCACATCTGTGAATGAAAAAGGTGCTCCTCCTCTTCTGGATGTGTTGGTTCTTCTGGTTGAATTGCTGCGGTCGTGACAATAGCAGTGGGGTCTACGTCGATGATCTATCTTTTACCAGTATTTTCAGAATCAGATTCTGAATTAGGGTTCGGCTCCTTGTCGTTGATCTCAGCCACTAATGACTGTTTTGAGCGATATTCATCGGTGTTGTGCCAGGGGCTTTTGTGGAAATCGCACTATTTTCTAGTGTCCTTCTTTGTCTTCCCGTGACCCTTCTTTTCCGTTGTCTTGGATTGGTTTTCAGGAAACTGTTTGTTAGGGCCGTCTTTGTCATACTTTGGTTGTTGCGGATTTGCAGACCCAAACTCTCACTCGTTTTGGTGCTTAAATTTCTGCTCGATTTTAATAGCATATTGATAAGCAACACAGAGTGATGAGATGTCCGGAAAATCCATTTCAATTTGGATGTATCTATGTAGATCCCCACAGTATTTCAGAACCAAATGTCGTTCAAAGTCATTGATACCTAGCTTGGTGCGAAAGGTATGGAAGGTATTGGTAAACTCTTGAACTGCTTGTCCCCTCTCTTGTTGCAGTGTGGTCCATCTCATGTATTGGTCCTCATAGTTTCCAACAGGGTAATATTGTTCCTTTACCGCATCCACAAAAAAATCCCAAGTGGGCTCGGCCCCATATATTCCAGACTCCCTATGGAACTATGCTCCCAGTAAGTTTCCCACCAATGTTTGACATGGGGGAAAGCCTTAAGGAGTGCGAAGGTGATCTTTTCTTTGTCTGAAAAATTATGAACAGATAAATAACCTTCTAGCAGATTTAACCCTTTATCTAGGGCATCTACATCTATTTGATCTTCAAATACGGGAATATCAAAATTAACCTGTACCTTGAAAGGTGAGGTGCCTCCAAAGTGGTCGCTTGATGAAGATGCACCTGATGCTATCGATAGGCGTTGAAGGATGTGGGAAAAATTCTCCATCATTTCGTCCCTCTTTCGCGTGAGATCTTGCTTAAGCAACAGACTGATAGGATCGCTTGCTCCATCATTTTTCTTTTCTTCTGCCATTGAGGGTTTCTTGGGTGTGCGAGAGCGATTGTCCTCAAGAGAGACAAGCTCGAGACCCAACTTGCTATACTCAGAGCTCGTCGGGGACATGCACTGAAAACGATCAAGAGCAGCCTGCTTTGATACCATTGATCCATGTTGCTCCCCGTTTTCTCAAAAAACATTGTTTAGAGCCTCAAAATGGCCCTAGAAGCTAAAAACTGCTAAAAATAGTAAATTACCAAAATTGCCAAAAACATGTTTTGGGCCAGTTGGAGAAGGTGAGTGGCCACCGATATCCACCTAGATCACTTTGTGATTGAACTCTTGGAACTTACCAGATAGTGCAAAGACTGCACGATTTATTGCACATTGTGATAAAAGACTTAATGAAATTATTTCTTGACACATAAAAAACAAAGTGCTATACTTAGCATATAAACTCATAAATACTCATCAATATATGAACAACAAAATATTTGAAATATATTATGAACTCAGGTGTTACGAGCTAATGAAAACTACAATATTGTGTCGAGCTTCGGCGTCAATGATTTCTGCAAACTATTTCTACAACTTACAACCACACATACAGAGCTTGTGCTCTCAGACTTCTTCAACTACCTTCAGTTGTTGTTGTTTCTTCTCATGCATCTCAACTTCATACAGACTTATACATATATAGACTGAGACCAAAAAATTCTTGTAAAAGCGAACAATTAATACAACAATAAATTCGATTGACTTTTATCTACTTAACTCGATTCAAGAAAGATAAAGTCGAATTCATTAAATAAATCCCCTATTTGCCAACTCACAAAATTGAATTTGAGTAAACTTGAGACGTAAAGCTTACCGACCTGTAATTACTATTTCCAACAAAATTTTGAGAGGAACATGTGAAAGATACAACAATGGAGACTCTGATTCATATCAACACTAATGCAAAAAATGGGGTTATTAAAATTTTTAACCACTCAGCACTAATGGTCACACCACAACTTGTTTACAATAGATATAGCAGTGGCTGGATCACAAAAAATCCAACATGATGTGGATAGATCTCAAGAAACAAAATCCAACGTGTTGTTTTTAGAAGCCTTTTCCTTTTGTAAACCAAGTTGAAACTGGCAATAATAGAACTCATGGATACCCAAATCATTTCTCTAAAAGCATAGTCTAAACGTTCTATCTTTTTTTTTTTGTTTTTTTTTTTGTTTATGATTTTTTCATTTTGATTTTGCTTCAAAGTTGGCAAAGAATGATTGGATCTGCATATTTGAGTGATTGATTTTTTATTATCAAAGTAGTCCAAGTTAATCCATTTATACATTAAAAAAAATACAATTTAAACAACAAAAAATAATTATCTTATCTAAATTTACATCAAGAAATTTAAGGAAAAAAACCAAAAAAATAAAAAATTTAACCAACCCCTTGTCCAAACAATCAAATTGATCGACAAAATAAAAAAGAAAATACCTTTTCGATGTCATTCAAATTGACCACAATTGGATCGGACCACTTCCGACAGGATGCGACGGGCCCTGCTATTGCCCTTCGGATGAAGCTTGACAAAGTTGACTACACTAGACATATTTGATTTGGCGTTAGTTACCCAAAACTCTATGTATTTTGCGAGTAATAGTCCATTATTGTCTTAATTTCTCGCAGACTTTTCTTATATTAATCAAACATTTTTACTTTCTGGCAGTCTTATATTATGCGGCTATTTTCTCAATTTTTTACTCTCTCGTACACTTTTTTCATATCACTATTTCTCAAACTTTTACTTTCTTGCGCACTACTTTTCTCATATCAATCGACAATTTCTCAAACTTTTAGTCTCTCGCACATTTTTCTCATATCAACCGACTATTTATCCAATGTTTGCTTTCTCAAACTTTTAGTCTCTCGCACATTTTTCTCATATCAACCGACTATTTATCCAATGTTTGCTTTCTCGCACATTTCTTATACTATTCGACTATTTGCAGTTTTGTCAAAGGTGCAAACGTTAGATTTGGCATTAATAATCCAAAATCCTTTGTATTTTGCAAGGGATTGATCCATTCTGCTACCCTCGCATATTTGATTTGGCAATAATCACCCAAAAATTCTGTATCTTGCAAGGAATTTAATCCATTGTTCTCTGTATTATTATAATTGATAACTGGTAATGGTCGGTCAATAAAGAAAAGGTGTGCAAAAATGCATAAATTCTAGAAATAACCGGTCAGTGTAAGAAATGTGTGCCAGACAAATAATATGTCAATATAAGAATTGTGTGTGAGAAAGTAAATATTGTTTAATCTTGGTTACCTCGTTGGACATTTAGCATTTACAAGTTTTGGGAGATTCAAAAATTGTGATAGATTGGTTGAATAATAGGAGGACTCTTCAAGTATCATCACTGATGGGTTGGTGGATGGATTTGAGCATTTTTTTTCAGCTGTATAAGTTTTGCTCACATCTACAAGGAGGAAAATGGAGAGGTAGACACCCTGTACACCATGAATCTGAATCAAAGCTCTTTTCATTAATTCAAAACTTCTGTACATGGGTTCTTCTCTACAACTTTCTGCAAAAGCTCTCTTCTTCTGCTATATGCTCAATGATCTCTAATGTTACAATGATACAAAGGTGAGGGTGTCTATAGTCGGTTTTCCTTCCTGGTCCTAAAACTGTCTAATCTAGAATTTAAATCTACCTACTTCCATTTACTATGCATAAATGCCTTAATGTTTTATAGATGAGAGAAACCGCTCAAGATCTGTTTACAATATGCAATTATGCTTCCCTTTAATTGTCTCATTAATGTTTCAAAATTGTCTCATTAATGTTTCAAAAATATTTCAAAACGTGCGTTGGTGGTCTTCCAGCTGTCTTCCGCCTTCACTCTTGTTTGGTTGCTTATGATGCTCCTGCATCAGCATTGGTCCACAAATGTTTGAATGTCCTATTTCCATTGAATCTTTTTCTCTATATGACTTGCCAACTGGAAATGATTCTCTATTATTCTTTCCAAAAATGCACCCTTCGCATATTCTTTATAGTTTTTCAATCAATGGAAAACCTTTTACCATATCCTTTGTTTGTAGCAGTTTCAGACCTCCAAATTTTAAATGTCCAAATATGAAATGTCATAACCAAGAATCATCCTATACTTCACATTGAAATGCTTCCTGAATTTCTGCGCTACAATCTTCTTCTTTCTTAGTATTGTATGCACTACCTTTTCCTCCTTGATAAATGCAATCACTTTCTTCTCTATAAATGCAGTGTCTAACTGCATATATTTTTTTTTACCAACAACTAGCACTGTATCTTTGTTCTCAGTTGGCTTCATTGTCAATGGGAACATTCTATTTCTTGTCATCTCGACTCTTGCAAGAAGTTGATTTCTTAGATATCTTTCCATAATCACACATTGATTGTATTCCATGTAAATTATGTACCCTTTCTGTAACAAATGTCCTATGCTCATCAAATTATGCTTCAGAACATAAACATAATATACATCAGGCTCAATTTTTTGTTCTCGTTGTTTGTTTAAAATGTTAATATTGCATTTTCCTAAGACAATGACTTGGATATATGTTCCAAGTGTAACTTTATTTTGGAATGAATTATCCAAACTAGGAAACAATTCCATGTTTCATGTCATGTGATTACTGTAGCCTGAATATAGATACCATATATCACAGGGACTTTCTTGAGCAACATTGCATTCAACTAGTGAAACTATAGGGATTTCTTCATCACACACCATAAATATAGGACTAGAGGGACTATTTACAGTATTTCACTGATCTTGTCCTTTCTTGTTCTGATTATATTGTCTCTTCCTCCATTCATATGCATAATGTCCATACTTTTTATAGTAATGGCACTGAATCTTTGATTTGTCAGTTCTCTAACTACTTGGATGACTGGTATTTGGGTTTTGACCTCTTCCACCAATGTTTCCAAGACTATTGTTTCATCCACCTCAGATAGAACTTCTTCCTCTTCTCGTAAATTTAGCTCTCTCCTTCATCTTCCATGACTTATAGATGACTGCACGGAAAATGCATTCCTTGATGACATATTTCACCTATTTAATCTGTATTCATGATTAATGAGGGAAGATTGGAGTTCATCTAGACTAAAATGACTCAGGTCTTTGCTCTCTTCTAGAGTCACAACAAGGGTATCAAATTTAGAAGGAAGGGGTTTGCAATATGTCCCATGCCTCCTTGGCTTGCTTTGTTGATGCAAGTCTTGGGAGTATGCTTTCCTACATGGCTTGATGTATGTAAACCATCGCCTTTCCATCCTTCTTCCTTTAATCTTTCAAGGCTTGCATATCAGCTTGTGTGAGGGCATTATACACTTCCTAATCTTCTATTTCTACATAGCCATTCTCGACTATCTCCCATACATCTTGACCCCGAAATAATGACTTCATGGTCAAGGACCATAACTCATAATTTGTTCCTCTAAAAGTGAGAGGTTGTAAATTTGAAGTAGAAGCCATGTTCCCTCCTTACGACATAGTTGTTTCTCTTGAAACTTTGTGATTGAACTCTCAGAATTTACCAGATAGTGCAAAGACTGCACGACTTATTGCACATTGTGATAAAACACTTAATGAAATTATTTCTTGACACATAAAAAACAAAGTGTTATACTTAGCATATAAAGTCACAAATACTCATGAATATATCAACAACAAAATATTTGAAATATATTATGAACTCAGTTGTTACGAGCTAATACAAAATAAAATATTGTGTCGAGCTTCGGCTTCAATGACTTCTGCAAACTATTTCTGCAACTTACAACCACACATACAGAGCTTGTGCTCTCAGACTTCTTCAACTACCTTCAATTGTTGTTGTTTCTCCTCCTGCATCTCAACTTCATACAAACTTATACATATATAGACCGAGACCAAAAACTTCTTGTAGAAGCGAACAATTAATACAACAATAAATTCGACTGACTTTTATCTACTTAACTCGATTCAAGAAAGATAAAGTCGAATTCATTAAATAACTCCCTTATTTGCTGACTCACAAAATTGAATTTGAGTAAACTTGAGACGTAAAGCTCACCGACCTGTAATTACTATTTCCAACAAAATTTTGAGAGAAACACGTGAAAGATACAACAATGGAGACTCTGATTCATATCAACGATAATGCAAAATATGGGGTTATTGAAATTTTCAATGACTTATTGCACATTGTGATAAAACACTTAATGAAATTATTTCTTGACACATAAAAAACAAAGTGCTATACTTAGCATATAAACTCATAAATACTCATGAATATATCAACAACAAAATATTTGAAATATATTATGAACTCGGGTGTTACGAGCTAATACAAAATACAATATTGTGTCGAGCTTCGACTTCAATAACTTTTGCAAACTATTTATGCAACTTACAACCACACATACAAAGCTTGTGCTCTCAGACTTCTTCAACTACCTTCAATTGTTGTTGTTTCTTCTCATGCATCTCAACTTCATACAAACTTATACATATATAGACTGACACCAAAAACTTCTTGTAGAAGCGAACAATTAATACAACAATAAATTCGACTGACCTTTATCTACTTAACTTGATTCAAGAAAGATAAAGTCGAATTCATTAAATAACTCCCCTATTTGTCGACTCACAAAATTGAATTTGAGTAAACTTGAAACATAAAGCTCACCGGCTTGTAATTACTATTTCCAACAAAATTTTGAGAGAAACACGTGAAAGATACAACAATGGAGACTCTGATTCATATCAACGATAATGCAAAAAAATGGGGTTATTAAAATTTTCAACCACTAAGCACTAATGGTTACACCACAAAAAATCCAACATGATGTGGATAGATCTCAAGAAACAAAATCCAACGTGTTGTTTTTAGAAGCCTTTTCCTTTTGTACACCATGTTGAAACTGACAATAATAGAACACATGGATACCCAAATCACTTCTCTTCTCTAAAAGCATAGTCTAAATGTTTTATCTTTGGTTTTTGTTTTTTTTGTTTATGATTTTTTCATTGAAACTTACAATAATAGAACACATGGATATCCAAATCACTTTTCTTCTCTAAAAGCATAGTCTAAATGTTCTATCTTTTGTTTTTGTTTTTGTTTTTGTTTTTTTTATAATTTTTTCATTTGGATCACAAAATCAAAATAAAAAAGACCTTTTCGATATCATTCAAATTGACCACATTTGGATCGGACCACTTCCGATAGGATGCGACGGGCCCTGCTATTGCCCTTAGGATGAAGCTTGACAAAGTTGACTACGCTAGACATATTTGATTTGGCCTTTAGTCTCTCGCACAGTTTCTCATATCAACCGACTATATATCCAATGTTGGCTTTCTCGCACATTTCTTATACTATTCGACTATTTGCAGTTTTGTCAAAGGTGCAAACATTAGATTTGGCATTATAATCCAAAATCCTATGTATTTTGCAAGGGATTGATCCATTCTGCTACCCTCGCCATATTTGATTTGGCAATAATCGCCCAAAAATTCTGTATCTTTCAAGGAATTGAATCCATTATTTGGCATTATAATCCAAAATCCTATGTATTTTGCAAGGGATTGATCCATTCTGCTACCCTCGCCATATTTGATTTGGCAATAATCGCCCAAAAATTCTGTATCTTTCAAGGAATTGAATCCATTGTTCTGTGTATTATTATAATTGATAGCTGGTAATGGTCGGTCAATAAAGAAAAGATGTGCAAAAACGAATAAATGCTAGAAATAACTGGTCAATGTAAGAAATGTGTGCCAGACAAATAATATGTCAATATAAGAATTGTGTGTGAGAAAGTACATATTGTTTAATCTTGGTTACCTAGTTGGACATCATCACTGATTGTGATAGATTGGCTGAATAATAGGGGGATTCTTCAAGTATCATCAATGATGGGTTGGTGGATAGATTTGAGAATTAATTTTTTTTACCAGCTGTATCAGTTTTGCTCACATTTACAGGGAAGAAAATGGAGAAGTAGACATTCTGTGAAAAAAGCCCTTCAAATGCCAGAGAGCAAGATCCAATTCAACAAATGGATAAGGACCTACTCACTTTTTGCATCTCTTTTTGCATCTCTTTTAATGAAGAGTTTAAAATCCATATTTTGAAAGATTTGCTATTTTGTAGGCCCCTCACTCTAGTTTTTATTTGCAGCTCTTAGATCCTGTAGAAGCTTTGTAAGAAGTAATGTTCCATATTAAAGCATTTGAAGTTCTGATATTAAAGACTTTCATTTAGAAGTGGCACTGGATATGGATATAAAGTGACAGTTATATGTACAAATATTAATTTTTATATTATTTTAATGTAAACATTGTTCAGAATTTTTTTTTTATTTGCTTGTATTCACAATACAAACTATTTACTATCCGACAGACAATGAGTATAACATTGAAAAATTTGAATATACATTTAAAGACGGAGTCCATATTGGTCTGTCCTTCCAAACTTTTCACGAGGCAAGTGTCTTCGATTAGCTAAGGCTGTAAATTTTGTCAACAAGAAGTTGCCCTTGAAA
>SNQJ01S0099845.1:15971-30251 GCA_010110895.2 Picea sitchensis
TACAACAAGGAATTCTAGAATAAAATAATATTTATAATATATGATAATCTAATATTACATATGTAAAAATGTATTTATAAATTGAATTCCTAAAGATTTGATTTTTTTTATAAAATAAAAAATGTTTGAAATTAAAACTTGGACAATTTGAATTTTTTATGATTTACAAAACGTTTCAAATGACTGTGACTTGGCCGCGGGGGGCCAACCATGGGTGTGCCCATGGCTTGGCCACAGGGCTCGCCCCCGCGGCCAAGTCACAACCAATTTTAATAAGACATTATCTATGCACATAAAAGAAGGGAATTTGAATCTAAGTCTTTAACACCGGAGTGAAAGACGCTCGATTCGGCTCCTGGACGACTTCTGAGGCATAGACTAATCACTTAAATGCTTACCCTATTCTTAATATTTGATTGTTAAATGTCTATATCAAATTTAAAAACTTAATATTTTATTGTTAAAAACAATTTCTCTATACTAAATTGACAAAATATATCTGACTTACTCTTTATCAAGAACCTTTTTTCATTTTCTTAGAGTATCTCCCCTTCCTTTTTGTCCTCATATCATTGGTCATCCAAAACGATTACCCATGTTGTGTCATCAATTTTATTTATGTACTCACTGGCATAATATAACAACTTGTATATTTTGTACCCCTCTCCCATAGACACCTATGGTTTTCCCCTTTCGGAATAAACCACTTCAATTTTTCATGTACCTCTCTAAAAATAACATCCAATGACATGAGAGCACCCTAGTTAATTCAACCTCATTAGGTAGGTGAATTAGAAGATGGACTTTCAAGTCTATACAATTCATGGGAAACTCCTTCTCAAACATACAAACAGTCTCAACTATCTCTCAATGCCACCATGAAATTCTATCCATAGGAATCTTCCTTGATGTGATCCAACTTACAAATGAAGATACTTTCGATATGGAACATCATATGTCCTAGGGGAATTCATGGTTCACACATCCATGCATGAGAAAAGGATAATGACACTACAAAATAGACATACACATCATTAATTTCCAGAAAAATGTAAGTGCAAGGAATATTTTTACTGATGTCGGTATAAAAGAAGAATCAGGTTTTCAACATACACACCTTAGAAGGTTCAAATGGTCATATGATTTCAACCCTGAAAAATTCCTATTTAAAATGAAGCAACGCCATAGATTCGACCCATATAAAGAATGTTCCTTCAAACCCAGTATAACATCCTTCACCATAGAAATATCATCTTTCTTCAAAATCCATGGGACATCAACTTATTTAAAAGACCAAGAGGGACCAACCCTCCTCTAGTTTAGTTTCTTTGCCAATGTCTCTTTTTAGTATTCAAAGCAATAATATCTCTCCCGATAGCCAATGTGTCTCTTTTATTCCATGATATGTGCCTCCATAAAGAAGATGATTTTTTTTTTAATATATACATGGGATATAGTAAGTGGCCAGTCTTAAGATGCTCCCAATATGGAAGGTCATAACATACAAATTTCATTTTCATCCCAATGAGAATTTTCTAAACATAGGTGTAAAAAAATTCATGATCATCGAACATAGGTTGTCCATCTGAATCAAACAATTCTAGCATTTCCTTCCCCTTCTCTATGTCATATGCCCTATTCAAATATTTCAGTGTCATCATTTTAGGTATTTGGGTTCTCTTTGGTTTACCATTTAAAGAAGATGCAACTCTTCTATAAGGGTGGTATTCTAGGAGGAATACCCTCGAACATTTATAGACCGACTTTCGTAGGTGGTTGAACAACCTATCCTTTATAGAAGGTCAACGACATTTAGATCCATGATACCCTTTTGTTACAAGAACTGTGATTCTATCATATACATAGCATGCTAGTGTAAAAAATATATTTGCAGCAAATGAAGCATGCCAAATAAAATTATAGATATAAATAATTGGATGAACATACTTAAGAGAGAAAAATCTTAGTCCTCAATAATCATGCATGGTGTGCACGCATATTCCATACAATGTAAAATGCCTCTCCATTGGGATGAGTCTTTATACATCATATACATGCATCCCTTCCCATAATTTCTTAAATTCATCGATCAGTGGTTGGAGGTAGACATCCTTTCTCTTCACTTGTCCACTACCTGAGACAATAAGAACCAACATAAGATGTCCATTCTTCACGAACAACCATGTGGGGATATTTTTATTGATAACTACCACTATACAAACAAAATAGTTGGTTCTTTGGAGAGAAAACAAGTTAACTCCATACATAACTATACTCAATCAGAGGCTCTGTACTTCATCCTTGAATTTATCAAGAAATTTGTCCTCTATATTTATCATGGATATTGAATCTATTAGGATTTTCATAACTCTTGGTGTAGTTCTATGTGAGGAATGCCACCCCAGCAACATGGCTAATTGTTTGCATTGAAAGAGCCTTTGAATCCTTGGAATTATAGGCATGTCCCCCAATATATTATGAGGATGACCAAGTTCCTTACCCTTGTTTTTTTATTTATGGTACTTGTCATGCCCACATTCTTGACATATATCTTTGCTCGGATATTCATTTCTATATAGAATACAATCATTCAGACATATCTGGTATGATATGTACTAAACACACAAAATTTTCATCATTTTCTTTTCATCTGTGCAACTGTATGAAACAATATTATCACTCGGAAGTACCTTATCTTTTAGTAACCTACAATTAGTGGGAAATAGAAACTTACACGGTCATTAAGCATGAATAAAATCAACCCTTTGTTTTCTTCATTGTGTGATAAAATTCCTTATAAATTTAAGGGACTTAATGGTTAGTTACCTCGAAAGTACCAAGAAATACACCTCTGACATATCGTACATTGCTTTCAAGATGTACAATAACATTGTTTTCCCTATATGGGTAGACCTTGAAGATCCCTGTACTGAAAACAATAGAGGGGTGGTGGAAGCATATTTCATGATTTCATAGAAGGTATGTATGGCATCCGTGTCATCCCTAGTTCATTTTACTGGAATGTGTCTAACAAAATTCCCTCCTTAGCCTTGGTATCCCGCAATAAATCATCAATAACAACCTCTATATCATTTCCTTCATCCCCAACATGTTAAGAACTAGTGTTACTGTCGAAGTTTTGATTTGGTGACTTAGGACATAGTGGGAATTGAATAGGTGGTTGTTATAACTATTCTTTGTATGCTTCCTCTCTGAGATACTTTTTTTTAGCATAAAGATCATGAATTGACATCATACCAGTGTGCAATTGTAGATGGTGGATAGTTCACTCCTCATCAAAATCTTGATTGCAAAAATATTTAACATTATATTGATAATATTATTAACACTTAGGACATAGTGGGAATTGAATAGGTGGTTGTTACAACCATTCTTTGTATGATTCCTCTCTGAGATTCTTTTTTTTAGCATCAAGATCATGAATTGACATCATACCGGTGTGCAATTGTAGATGGTGGATAGTTCACTCCTCATCAAAATCTTGATTGCAAAAATATTTAACATTATATTGATAATATTAGTAACACAATTATTTTAATATGTTCAAACATTATACCAACCCATTTTTTACAATAATAAACATGAAGCCCACCCATTTATAAAAAAAATATTGAATTCATCAATACATTTACATTAGTTCCATTGAAAATACAAAAATACAATTACTCAATCATATTTTTCTTACGTCGTACAAGGTTGTCTACATAAAAGAGATCCAATTCACGGTGTAATATAGTTGACCCAAGATGGTTGTTGGAAGATGGCATGTTAAGATTAGTAGGGTAAAAATGTTTTCCATTTTCATGAAACAATTGCGTGTGTTATCTTTCTCCTGATAACAGCTTGCATAATTTTATTACCACAGGAATATCTTGAGCATCTGAACTCAATCCTGAATCTTGATCCTGCAAAATTCAATGAACAATTATTAAACTACACCTGCATACATAACATAAATTCAATGAGATAAATAAATTATTAATAAAACTTAAATGTATTGCAATTGACGTGAGAGAACTTGAGGGTGTGTGAAAGCTAATGACGGTCTCTCATGACGAGTTAGTGGCAATGCAAACATGGAAAAACATGAATATGTTAAATTGGAGGTATTATTCAAGGTACCTTTATGATGAATTTGAATATGGTGTAAAAATTTGAAACGTAGGATATTTAATTATCTTTCCAAATATATAATTTTTATTCATAGACATTGTGAATAACTAGGTCAAATTTATTTTTTCTAATAGTGGTATCTTATTTTTCCAACAAAATATAAGTTATATGTTTTCGTTCGTGTAGGTGTTGAGTGTCTTAACGATAGAATTTCGTTCCAAAAACTTGTATACGTGTAGAGAAACTTTTTTTCTTCTACCATGTATTTTTTGGAAAATTTTAATATAAAATTATAAAAGTCAACATATGCCTAAAATTACAACGTCTTTTGTTCGTGGAGGTTAAAAGGGTCTTAACATGATAAATTTTATTTTTATATCATAGGTATCGATCTCCTCTAACACCACATATAACGCATTTTAGAAATGGTTATTCCGAGAAAACGTTATAGAAGAAACAAGAGAGGTATGTATTCTAGGATTTTGATATATGTCAAGACAAAAATAAATTAAAAATACTAAACATTTTTTTATTTTTTTAAATGTATATTTGGAATCTTCACAACCAACTCTATTTGTGTCTTTAGTTTCGTCAATAAATGAATTTTGTATCCTATAGAAAAATAATTTCAGAGACAAAGATATGGAGAGGAATTCATAAAAAATGGAGGTTTTTATGTATTTGCAGAACGAACCACTAGGTTTGTCACCCCAAACATAAATCTGATGCAACCAAATCGACAAACACGTATGTTAGAGTTGTGACTCCTGAATAAAAAAAATTGAAATTCAAATTGCATGTGCGCACTTTAGGAACGTGCAAGGGTTCATAAAGAACGCACACGTTCACAAAGCGCGCATGCACTCCTAAAATTTGTGTGCATTATTAGCAAGATGAATGCACAGAGATTCCTGTTAACACAAATAATTATCTCTCTCTCTCTCTACCCCCCTCTCTCTTCCTCCATATATCTTCCTCTCTCTTTTTTCGACCTCACTCTCCCCCACACTCTATTTCTTTGTCTCCTACCTTCTCTTGCCTCCCCTATATCTCTTCATTCCCTTCTCTTGCTCTCGCTCTATATTTACCTCTCTCTCTCTCTGTCACTCTCTCTCTCGATTGATCAATATCTCCCCCTCCCTCTCTTCCCCCACTTTTCCCCTCTCTCCCTCTCTTCTCTATCTTATCTCTCTATCTCTCTCTCTCTCACTCACTCACTTACCCTCTCTTCCCCTCCCTCTCTCTCTTTCATCTACCCCTCTTTTCCCCTCAATCTATATCCCCTTTCATCTCTCGTTCTCTCTCCCCATCTCTCACTCCCTCCCAATCTCTCTCTCTCTCTACCCCTCTCTCCATCCTTCCCTCTATATTATCATCTCTCTCTAACCTCTCTCTCTCTAACTAACTCACTCACTTTATATCTCCCCCTCTCTCTTTCTCTCCTGCCTATGCCACTCTCTACCTCTCTCCCTCTCTCCCTCTGTCTCTCCTCCACTCTCCCCCCCTCTCACCCTCCCTCTGTTTATCTCTCTTTCTCCCTCACCTCCCCATTTCAACACTCTGTCTCCCTCATTTTGCACCTCCTTCCTCCTGTCTGTCTTCCCTCTCTCTCTCTCTCTACGCCTTTCTCTCTCCCACCTCTCTCTCTTTCATTCAATATCTCTCACTCTCTCCCCGTATATCCTTCTCCCTCTCTCTCCTCCCTCTACCACTATATCCCTCTATATATTTATATCCCTTATCCCTTTCTCTTTCCTCCCCTCCAACTATCTCTCATGCTCTTTCTCTCCCCCATATATCTCTACCCCTCTATCTCTATCTCTATCTCTCTCTCTCTAGTATTCTTTCCCTCTCTCCTCCTTTTTATCTCCCTATCTACCCAAACATTCTCTCTCTCTCTCTATCTATCTCTCTCCCCTCCCCCTCTCTCCCTCTATCTCCCCTTCTCTCTCTTGTTCTTTATCTCCCCCTCTCTTGAGAGATAGATTGAAAACTGGGGAGAGATTGAGATAATGGGATAGGGAGTGAGAGAGAGAGAGGGATGGAGGGAGAAACACATATAAAGGGAAAGAGACAGAGGGGGGCGGGGGGAGAGAGAGAGAGAGAGAAAGAGAGAGAGGGAAGGAGGGATATAGTGAGAAAGGGGGAGAAGGGTTTGTGTGTGTGTGTGTGTGTGTGTGTGTGAGAGAGAGAGAGAGAGAGAGAGAGAGAGAGAGAGAAGAGGTGGCAATGAGGGATGGAGCCAGGGAGGGAGAGGTATTAGAGAGGGAGAGGGGGATGGAGAGAGAGAGATATTTATATTTATATACGTAGAGAGGTGGGAGAGATAGGAGGAGAAATAAAATGTCTCTTTTTGTCCCAACTAATTTTTCTAAAATGTGATCCATTTTCGGTAGGGGGTAATTATATTTGAGGGAGGACTTATTTATATTTCTAAAATAAATACACAGTCTAATCTCCCCACTTTTCTTTCTAACCGGGACCAGGTTTGCTACCCAGTCAGAGTATCTCAGTGGTACGATTATTTTTGCGTCCAAGAGCGTTTTGACTTCCATTTCGACCATGGGAAATAAAATAGGATTGATTTGTCTGAGTTTTTGTCTTAAAGGTTTGACACCAGGCTTTAGGGGTATCTTGTGTTCAATCACAGTGGTGTCATAGGTTCTCAACTCTTCTTATAATCAAGCGAAAATGTCTTTATACTGCCCGAGTAAGTCTTTATTCTTTCTTTTTGCCTCAGGCAGAAGGTACTTTGATACTTTTACTATCCTAGACTCCTCTTCGGTCCCTATATCGCATTCTTCAACCTCTTCTGGTTGGGGTTGCAAAGTAGATTTTAATGCCATATCATTTTGGTCGAACAGTCTCTCTAGAGGGATCAGTCCCTTTGGAATCTGATTGTTCTTTAAAACCAACATTCGATGATTAGCATTTTTTTCTCGGAACTCCTAAGTCTCCTCTCCCTCTTGAATGATCCAGGCATGATCGTTTTCGTTCTCCTCATCAATGTGGGTTTCAGAGAAATCACCCACCATTTCCAGGAACTTTATGATATGTTCGTCATCCTCAAAGACCTGCTAGTGTTGTATGTTGTTTGGTATGGATGGTCTGTGCCTTACGTCTATGTGGTTCTTTAATTTGAAAGTGGTAGGGGGTACGAAAGGTCACTTTGGCCAGTGAATCGACTTGCTAGTTTTCAGTGCATGGGATGAAATGAACATTTACCGATGAAAATAAATTTTCCATTAAATCCCAGGCGCAATTCCTATAAGATCTCAATCTTGGGTGTTTGTCCTAGTATTATCGGTTTATCTGCTTCACTATCAACTCTGCATCTCCGTAAAATTCCAAGTTCTTTATGTTCAGCTTCCTGGTAGCTTCCAACCCTAAGACTAAGGCCTCATGCTTGCATACATTATTGGTATATTCTATATCCCACTGAAGCCTATAAGAGAAAGGAATAACAAATTCATTTTTAGGTGCTACAAATAGTACTCCTGCACCTTCTCCTTCATATGATAGGGCACCATCAAAAAACATTTTCCAAATCCCAGTGCTATGCATATTTTCGTCTATCTTTCATGATTCATTTTCATCTATTTACTTCTCTTGTATACATCTATTTATACCATCATCAAAAGACAAAATACAATTTCCTAGATATAGATCGGCAACATAAACAAGATAACTGTTAGGATTTTGTGGGTCGTTCACTGTGTATGCTACCCTCGTTTCCTTGTAGAGCCGAGTAAATTGTCCACAAAACACAGGAATTGTGGCATAGGTAATGTATAGTTGAAGAGACCCCCGAAGTTTGTCTCCCCACAACCTAGATAGAAGTAAACCATACTTCGGAGGTATATCGGCGATAACTACATCCATCAAGATGCTTTTCACTGGGACCTGTGCAAGGGTGACTACTAAATCTTTTATCATACCCATGCACTTAACTCTTCTTGAATCAAAAGAGTAGAGATATCCATAAGGCCCAGTGATCTCGAGGCCTAGTCTGTCCATAATAGACTTGGGCATCATAGTATGCGAGGCCCCAGAGTCTAGCATGTAGTTATGCAGTAGTCGATCATGCACATTCAGGGTAATATAGAAGGGGGCGATGGTGTCTCTGGCACCCTCGAAATGTGGACCAAAAGTGATATTAGGCTTATCATCTTCCAATTTTATCATTTCAGAATGACTTTCTAGATCCGAAAAACCTATCATTCTGGTTATCTTCTTTCGATACACGGGATTTTTTGCTAATTCGACCAGAGGGATCGGTATTTTGATCTTATTTATCTCATTTTCAAGGCTGAAACCCCCACTACCTTTGTCTATTTCTCTGGTTAAAACCTCGAACTCCTTCTTTTCTAACTTTTTTGTTTGTGTTGATTTATTTCCCGTTAGTTTGTCTACTGGTATATGTGTTTTAGTTGTCTTAGTTTCTTTCGCTTGAGTCTCAGCCTCCTTTACTTTGGGATTCAACGAATCTACCTCTTTTATTTTTCTATTAGGTATCTCAATCTCTTTTTGGATGGGCTCGTATATTTCACCTCTAGGGAGAATTTTCTTGGGTTGAGGAGTTGACGCAAGTTTGTTTTTAGGCCTTAGGTTGTACCTAGGTTGGACCTCAACCATTATAGAATCGGTTATTTCTTTATAGACAGAAACATCGGTGTTGTCTATGTCATCATCTTTATTTGACGATTGTTGTGTGTTCAAGGACTTCTCGTAATCTTCTTTAGTTAAGTAAGTCTATGTGAAATCGTCACCCAAATTTGTCACATCTTCTTCCAGGTCCTCTAAATCTTCCAGGTCGTTTCCTCCTATAAAATTTTCATTTTTTAAAGGAGTTTGAATTTTCTGGTCTTCATTCTTAATATGCCTTTATTGATTTTGAGGATTGGGATTTCTTTTGATTTCCCTCTTAACGAAAGGATATTCCTTGGATTGATCTAGTTCCATTCTAGAAATCTTATTTGATAACTCTTTAATTATCCTAGCCATATTGTTTATTTTATCATCTGAGGATCTACTAGGCCCCGAGGGTCCCGCTTGTTCCCTAAAACGTTTGGTTTCTTGGTTTCCCATTTCTATCTTTGTTTTTAATTTTCCAAAAGCCATCATGTTAGAGTCGATATCTACGACATCATATTTCATTTGGGTCAGGGTATCCCCTCTCCTTTCTCTCAAAAGAAGTGAGAAATCAGGTTCAAAGGCTCCCACAAAGGTTACCTTGGCTGCAGGTTGGGATGGTTTAATTTCGACTGGGATCTTATTATATAACTTGTTAAATCTTTGAATGAATTCCATGACAGTTTTCGAACTTCTTTTCTTTAAAGATCCGAACTGAGTCAAATAATACAAATGGTTTTTTATTTCTCCCCATTGTCTAAGAAAAGAGTCTTCTAGGGCATCATAGGATAATATCGAACCTGTGGGTAGACTTCGAAACCAGGTTTGTACTTGTCCTTTGAAATTATGAACAAACAACCTCGAATATACGTCTTCGTGTTCGAGACCTAGGATATCTGCGAATGGATCAAAGAAATTTATATGTTCGTCTGCGGTCAAGTCCCCTTCCCTTGTAAATTTAGGTAAGCTTTTCATGTATTTTTCAGGAAGGTCGTGAAGAGGAATAGGCAGGACCAGAGGAGCATATCTTACATCTACTTTAGCAAAAACTCTGGGAGGTGGGGGCGGAGCTTGGCTCCCCACTCCTCTTGGAGCCCGTCCACCTCCTCCTGGAACTCCACCTCCCCCTCCTAAAACCCCTCCACCTCCCCCTCCGACAACCACCATCGGTACTACTGGATAGGAAAATGGTGTGTTATAAAGAGGGTTCTGGAACAGTAAAAGTGAATCTTTAGCTTCTTCGAGAGACGAGAAAACTGAAGAAAGGTGAAAAGGGATGCGAGGACTTGGTTTCTCGGATTTGCAAGAGATGTAATCAAGGGAAACCACAAGCATGGAATATGAGTATATGGTATACTCTTCGAGACTCGATGAGGTCGTGAAATATTACTGAAGGGTTGACAAGATATTGATCACTGATAAATTTACTGCGGGATTTTCACCTTTATGTACACCAGAGGTTGTTGGATGAATTTCACTTTTAACTTCAAGGAGAGCTAAAGTTGGGTTGATGGTTTCAGGGGGGGAATTGTGTGAAGTTGAAGGTTCAAGAGAAATATTGGCCTTGGGTTGTGGGTATTTAAGCTGGTATACTACAGTGGTTGGCTTAAGAGAACCTCTTGTCTTCAGTATCTTTTCAGGATCGAAAACGGGTGTGGTTTGTTTACCATCCGGGTTTTGTCTCATGTTCCTCCAACTGGATGCCAGCTTACTTAAACGTGGAGTCGCCAAGTGAATGATGAAAGTTTATCCTTAACAAGGTGTTCGCCCTTTGTTCACTATCAAAGGGTAGAAACTTGCAAAAAATGTCATTCTCCAAAGGAAAAGATTTCATAACTTCATCCCCAGCAACGGTGCCAAAAAGATGTTGTTCCAGAGTCTGTACTTAAATATAGAAAGTATAGGGTCTAGGCATATGAAAGTGGTGTGAAAGATAAAAGGGGAAGGATCAACCTTCGAGAAGGAATCTAAGGTTGATTTCTTAGTATTCTTTGTCTTTCTTCCAAAAGTTCATGGATGCTTATATCCAATTCAATTGCAGCCCATCAATGTTCAAGTTATACTCGGGTGGTGGCTATTTTAAGTATGGTGTCGAAAAGGTTCAAAGCGAAGATGGCTTGATCCGACAAATCGGGTTCAATATTGGGTTGTCTCGCAACGGGGACAGTCAAAGAGGAACATGAAATTTAAAAGAAAGTTTGAGGTTTAGGATGCTGCCTCATTTTTTTGATTGTATAAAGAGAACTTTTGAATTCAAAATCAGAGATAGAATGCAAACCAAAGGCCTTTTCTCGTAACTAAGTTAAATTTTAATAAATTATGTATGGAATGTGAGAAAACATCCAACTGTCTACAATGCGAGGCTCCTATCGAGGGAGAATCTCACCCTATAAACAGAAGAAGAAAAAAGACAAGAAGAAATCTAACAAAGCATAAAATATAAAGATCTAAAGAGCTCACAGGTCTTGTACCTACTGATAGCCAATACAGAGGAAAGACTGCAAATGATTAGACGACTAAAAGTTGATCACCACAGTAGAGGTTATACTAAATTGCAGTGAAACATTCATCAGAAATATATATGTGAAATGAAATTTAATATAAGATAACAGAGAAAACAAACTCATAACTCAGTCTTGACAGAATCAAGAATCTTCGGATTTCTTTGTATTAATTTTCAAAAGGAAAAAATTCTCTATTACAATCGGCCAAGAAAGGTCTAGCCTCTATTCTCACTTCAAAGTGCATATTTATACAAAATTCTATACGCTAGAATCTCAATTGTTCCAGAAGTTTTTGGTTACAAAATGGGAAATTCAAGCGTTTCGCTTCTTCATCTTTGTCCTCTTTCATATGGGTGGAGCACCTCCCTTTCTTTACCCTTCGGGTTCTAAAAATAGAACAGGAAGACACTTGTCATTATTTGGTACCAGAAACCAGCCCCTTCGCCTGCTTGGTGCAAGTGACACACCTCTCCACCAACTGGGCTATCAACCTAGAAGGCTCTGCTTGGTTGTTTGCCTCAAAAGTGTAACAAGCCTTCGCTAATTGTGGAAACCTTCCTCCTACTTGTCGGTCTTCGGTGATGATAGAAAAAAATTGTGCACTTGGTTTTATCAACCATTTATCCACTTGGACTATACCAGTCTGGCTTATTTGTGATATTTCATCCCGCTCTTTTTCCTCGTTTTCCTTGATATTGAGCAGGTGCTTGGATATATCGATCTGGCCCAATGTCCCAGTGCTGCTTTCATTATCGAGACCCAACACACTTTCATCTATCAAGCCGAGAGTTTCTTCACAAGAGTTTCTTACCTCTTTAGTTCTTTCTCTCATTTCTGATATATTACGCTCCCATGCCTTCAATAAGATGTTACCTCTAGTCTACTCTGGGATGGAAATCTTGAAACTACTTGCTGTTTCCTTTTTCGTCATGGCTATAACAACCTCTTGGAAAGAGACCCCAACCACCCCAAATTCTCTTTCTCTCAAAGAGATGTCTTCTAGTACTTGATCAATGATCAGGAAGTGGTTTTGAATGGATTTCAATTTAGCAAGTAAATCTTGCTAAGCTATTGACACTCTTTTTTGGACTTCAATGGTTTGGGATTGGAATATCGCGATATCTATAACCTCGCTCTCTCCGTAATTTAATTTTTCCTGTAACTTCCCTATCAATTCTTCTTGTTGGATTATCTGTGACTGACTGGTCTGGGTCGATAGCTTTGTTTGCTTGAGATCGGATTTGAGCCACTCGATTTCCTTTTGATCGACTGCTCTGGCTTTCTCTAGACCCATGTTGACCTGATCTCTGATAGTTTCTTCCGTTGTGGCTAGCTTAGCCTCCAAATTTCTAATCAAGTGGTTCTTCCTCTTTAATTGTTCTTTTAGGGATCTGACGGAGTATTGATTAGCTGTAGGAAAATCCCCCAACGTCCCTGCTATCTGGGTTGCAAATTCCTCCTTTTTCATGGCTTTCCCATCGGCTAGGATTTTGAATTTTTTGGCTACCATGCCCGCTTCTCGGTAAAGATCTTTCTTCACAATGGCCTTTCTCTTCTTGTCAAATAAAAATTCGTTCGGAGCCAGCTCTTCTACAGTAATGGGTGTTAGTTCTTCGCCGAAAATCCATCCCACGTCGGGGATCCCCTTCGTTGACTGTAGGGGCATGACAAAAATGATGGGACTGTCGATTTACTTGGATGATTTCTTTGGGGTAACAATTTTGGTTGGCTTGCTTGAAGGGTTGGGGATCTCAGCTTCATGTTTCGGGTCCCCGGTTCACTTTTTCTTTTCCTGATCTTCCTCCTGTTCAGGTCCTGAATCTTTGGAGCCCGTATGGCCAAGTTTTGACAGTATCGATACTTCGGGGTGAAGTATCGGAAACAACATTTGAGCCTTGACCTGAACTCTCAGTAGTCACCTTGGACGCTTTTTGTGGAGCCATGATAGAAGACACTGCACTTAGATCTCCTGTAGAAAAACATAAATATAGATAGAAGTTATCCTGATGAAAAAGTTCTTCACACAAAATAGGAATGAAATTGAAATAATGAAAGAAAAACTCTTTATCTTAGCTATTTAAAACCCTGGTGTCCTCATGAGTAGAACAGTCAAATCGTTTAAATAAAGATTTAGCATTAAAAGCAATATCCTTATCTGTCACTTCACCGTCTTTTACATAAATTCCATAATTTTTTTATGGGTCGTAACACAAATTAACGCAAAAACTTTTAAATTTACCCCATAGATGGTGTGTGTTAAAGTTTGCAATAACACATCGATTAATCCATCTTATCTCCTTTAATTAAGTTTGATTTAGTCTTTGATCCCTCTTTTTTGGTTTTCGTTGCTTCGAGAAATATAACTCTTACCCTTTGAGCCCCCAAAACCTGAAATCACGATGATGTGATCTGGCTAAAAAATGTAATCTGAGTTAAGTGCTTAATTAATACATGCTTAAAGAATATTGTGACTTTGCGACTCGGGGCTACAACAGTATGGTTTTTGGGAGAGCGATTGCCGAGACACGAAACCCAGATAGTGCTTGACAGGGGTTTAAAGGAACTTTACTCCTGACCCTAACCTGGGTAAACTTTGAAGGTCGTTTCGTGACCTCTCACATCAGGGTTTGGAAATCATATGACTTGTAACTCCCGAAACGCGAAAGCGCGAGGTAATAGAAAGTGAAAGACCTACTTAATGGTTAGGAAATGGTGACTTATGAATATAGTGGCTATTGCCACTTTGCATGTCAGGGTAAAATTTTGATTTTAAGAATTACATTTCAACGCTTGTAAAAGGCGACTCCAACATCTTCTACAAAATATTTATGTAACTTACAACCACACACACACAACTTGTGCTCTCAGACTTCTTCGACTAACTTTAGATGTTGTTGCTTTTGCTTCTCATGCATGTCTACTTCATACAGACTCATACATACATACATACATACATACATACATACATACATACATATATATATATATATATATATATATATATATATAT